>CAJHQP010002741.1:0-79481 GCA_905132765.1 Moricandia arvensis | reverse complement strand
CCAACACCATATTGCTGTCATGATATTCCCTCATGATGGTATCTACTAGAGAAGAACTTTTCAGTATCACTAGCTTTTCGGTTGCTCGTGACTTACCAAAGACCTTACATTTTAACCTGCCATACTAGGTTAATGTATGAATGACCATAAGATTACCAAAAGTTGATTGGCTGACTGCTGAAATATTTTTGATAAAGTTACAAATCTATGAGAAATGAATTTCATATATAGAATTTGGTAGGATATTCATTTATACAATGCGACCAAAAAGTGATTTATACAGTTAAAAATACATAGGTATATACAGTTAACGCGTAGATGTAAATATAATTCTGTTAACAGAAACTTTAAGTTATTGTTTTTTCTAATTTCTCATATCCAGCTCCCATTGTTTCATTCTCTCCGAAGCTTGTTCCACCTGGATAAATTGTATAATCAGATAATGAACATTAATATCATGTTTTTCTTTTTAAATTACAAAACTTCTTTTAAAAGTTAAAAATATGGTCAAAACTGAAATGATGTTACCTCTTTGTTCCAATTGGTTTTGTATATCATGTACACAAGGATCAAAGTCTGAAGACTAGTCCCACATATCATGCCAATCCAAATCCCCTGAAATTAGATTAAACCAATAGAAAATGATTTCATTTAAACCAACCTAACTAAACAAAGACCAATTAGTAGTGAGAGACTTTACCTGCACGCCAAGTCTGGTTTTATAACCTAGAAGAAACCCTAGAGGTAAACCAAAAACATAGTAACAAATCAAGTTGATATAAGCCACCGGTGCTTGCCATCCTCCTCCTACTGCAACACCTGCTCAATCAACAGCACTCTTCATTCACCATCCAAATCTTTCAAGAATCATTACCGTTATTAAAAAAAAAAAACTCGACATTAAATCTTAATTACCAGATATAACCGGTTGTAAACTGTTGAGAATCATCGTTATACCGAGAAGGTAAGCAAGATCAGATACAGCTTTTCTCATCTCTTTGCTATCCGTAAAAATGACTGCAAAGTCATCTCGTGTAATGAGAATTACAACTGCACACACCACTCCAATGATGAGAGACTCGATCACCGTTACAATCACCGAGTACTTGGCAGCTCTTGGATGTCCAGATCCTAGCTCATTTGACACCCTAACACTGATGAAGAAACATCGCATAAACATATCATTCTTTAACTAAATAATGCTTTGTTATTTCTTTACCTTATAGCTGCATTGATGCCTATGAACAACATTCCTTCCCATCCATTAATGTTCATACTGAGACAAGAGAAACGGTTTCAGATAATATATAACATTTAACATTGTGAAAGGGGGTAATTACCAGATTGAGAGAGAACCAACGGCTAAGACAGGGTCTTCAAGATGTCCGGTTAAGACAATGATGGTCATAAAGTACCAAATCTCAAGACAAAGCATAACCGCAGACGCAAACGACAGTTTCAAAAACGGCCAAACGTCTTGAAACGCTAACCAAGACAGCCCTCTCCAACCGTCTTTACACCACCCCACAACATAAACAAGCTGCGCAATCGCGATTCCCCAAGCCGAGACTACAAAGGCAGCCGCTGCGCCGTTAAGTCCCCATTTGAAAACGTTTATAAAGAGGTGGAGAATGAAGATGTGAAGGGTCAACGCGACGAAACCGATCCAGGCAAGGATCCCAACTTTGCTCTGCGACTGAAGAAACTTCTTAGTTGGGAAATTAATGGCGAGGGCGAAGACTTGAGGGATGATATGAGCGGTGAACTTGCCAGAGATTTCAGCTATTTCAGGTTCTTGGCCGAGGAGGATGAGAAGAGGAGTTGCGTAGATGTAGAGCGGAAGCAAGCAGAAACAAGTTCCAATGAGGATCAGCCAAGAACGTTGCATGTAAACGCCTAACATCTCTATTTGTCCCGCTCCAAACGCTTGTCCACATAGCGTTTCCAACGCACTCGCCATGCCTAGCAAGAAGCCGAAGGAGAAGTTGGAGACGACGGAGAGAGAGATTGCGACGGCTGAGAGCTCGAGGTCGCCGATGTGTCCGACGAAGATGCTTGTGAAGGAGTTAACTCCGTAGTTGCAAAGGATGTTGAAGGCTATTGGTGCGGCTATTTCCCAAAGCTTTGATGATTCAACCATGCAGACTAACTTGGCGTCGCTAAAGGTTTGAATCGGAGGGAAGTCATTGTCGTTGTTGGTTGTTCCGAGGAAAGTCGAAGGGGCGTGGTGAAGCTTGGTGGGCTCATGCTCTGTTTCGAAGACAGAGACTCTGACGAGAAGGGGAGAGGATGGTCCACTCTCGATGGCGTCATCAGCTGCAACGATGATGGTTTGTGGTGGTTGTCCGGAAGAGGATGAGGAGGATCTCCTCTCCTCTATAACCGGAGTTTCCATTTTCTCCGGTTGTGACAATCTTTAATACCTTTTTAATTGTTTTTTTTTTCTCGATGTGGGGAGGATTAAACACAAGAATTGAAATGGTTTATGTGTTAGGAGGTTTATTTCTTTATTGTTCTTCTATTTATTTTCACTGGTTTGCCTGTGATTTAGGTTGGCCGTGGAGAAGACGAAGAAGAGAGAATCTCGCATTCCACTAAAAAGATTGAGAGATTATTGTGACCGTTAATATCGTTAAAAGTACCAACATGGGGTTCTACTTGAGTTTAAGGAAAGAACCGTATGATTCTCTTTGAATAAGAGTCTTTAGGTTTTAACAAATATGTCACTAGAAGGCTATGATTCTTTTTGAATAAGAGTGTGTAGCTTTTGACAAATATGCCATTAGAAGGCTATCAACTTGTACAACACAAAACAAAAATTCAAGGTCCCTCTACCTACAGTCTCTCTTGAAAAGAATGACATAATCAATGGTTTTACTGTTAACCTTCTATTAAGTCAACCATTAACTGTTAATGGGGTCCATTACACTTGGAATGAACTGTAAAAGTTTATATTTGACAATACATAGTGTTAATTCATGACTGGATCCAACTGAACTTTGATAACTATGCAAGGTACAGATGACTAAATCTCATCCCCTTTTCTTTTTGATTAATAGGATATGACAAATTAAAGTTTCATTCTCATACAACCAACAACTAGAGATTATACTACTAATTAAACCCTCTTAGAGAGCAAAAGAACACACACATTTAAGACCGTTTTCTAACAAAACCATCTCTACAAACTGATCAGGGAGAAGGAGGAGGTTTACCACCAAAAGACGACCGTGAGCCCGGGCTAGACAATCCAGTCATTAGATCAGAACAACCATTACAGCTTGTGTCGCTCAAACCATTGCCCACTCCATGATATGAGTCGCCTGAGACAAGAGCTTGTATCAATTTAGGTGGTGGAGGAACCGTCACCTCCACAACTCCTTCAAGCATCTTCACCACCGTTCCCATTGCCGGCCTTATCTCTTCATTGTCTTGTATGCACCATATCGCCACCGTGGCCATCCTCGTAGCCTCTTCACTGTTATATTCTCCGTTGAGTCTAGCGTCGACAACCGAGTCCACGTTTCCTTGTATGATTTCACGCGCTGCCCATGGAGGAAAGAACCTACAAAAAAAGAACCAACACTTATTCAGTGTTTCAATAACTATTTAGATTCATAAAAGACATTGTGTATCTACCATTTCTCTGGTTCCTTGTCATCTTTCTCTCCAGGTGTATCGCTAATGACATTTCTTCGACCACCAATAAGCTCCAGCAGCGTCATTCCGAAGCTATACACATCCGCTTTTGTCGTGATGGGTAAACCGGATATCCATTCAGGAGCAACGTATCCCCAAGTACCTCTCATAGTGGCAAGAACCCTGCTGAAGTCACGGCCAACGAGCTTGGCCAACCCGAAGTCAGATACTTTGGCGTTGTAATCACTGTCCAAGAGAATATTCTCCGGTTTGATATCACAATGAATAATACAGTCCCTACACCCTTCATGCAGATACGCGATCCCTTTCGCAGTCCCTACGGCGATCCTGAAACGCGTTTCCCAGCTTAGCAACTTAGGACTGGTCCTTGACAAGAAGGAGCTCAACGATCCGTTTGGCATGTAGTCATAGACGAGAAGTCTGTGAAGATTCTCTGAACAAAAACCTCGAAGCCTAACGAGGTTAACGTGCTGAATGTTCCCAATGGTGCACACCTCTGCCCGAAACTCTCCCTCACCGCTTCCAGGTCTCTCTAAGCGCTTCACTGCAACATAGGTAGAAGAATCCTGTAAAGTACCTTTGAAAACAGCACCGAAACCGCCGTGTCCGAGCTTCTCCGAGAACCCATTGGTAGCTTTATGAAGCTCCTTGAAAGAGAAGACCTTTAGATTCAACACAGCAAACCCATCTTCCTCTTCTTTCTTTGTCTTCTTACTCTTCAAAGTCTTTCTCAAGAAAATCAATAGCAAAAACAGAATAGACCCAAGAACTGAGATTGACCCGACAACGCAGCAGAGTATAATAACGGCTCTAGAAACGCTTCTCTTTGAACTCTTTTTAATCTGATCTCTTATATACAGAACATCCTCCGTAGTTCCAGTCCATGAGCTCGAGTTCTTGATATTAATCGGCGGTTCCAGTAACATTTTACAAAGATTCGACTTGTCATTGTGATAAAACCCCACACAAGAACAGTTCTCTAAACAGTTTCTCTCGCAAGAGCTTTTGCTTACCTGCAACCGTGACATCTCCACATCACCATCAAACCTCAGATCTCCCACATCCACAAAGGTATCTCTCCCGTCGCAGGAGTCACCGCCGTATTCACGGCTGCATCCGTCGCTATAATCCTTACCTTCCCAAGCGGCGGCGTTCTTAGGGAGGAAGCCGCGGATGCAGGCGCAGGGCGTGACTAGCTTGCTGCTACAAAACCCTAGCTGGCCGCAGAGAGCGTGAACGCGGCACTGATCCTCAGGCTGCAACCAGAACATGTTCCAGTTCTGCGTCTGAGGCTCCCACGTCCACTGCTTCATCTGGCCGGTGGAGTCAACCACGAACCGCGAGAGGCGCGGAGAGGCGTCAGAGGGTGTTGGTGTGACGATGTAGCGAAACGACGCCGTTGGAGTGTAGGGGTTAACGAAGTGGAAGGTGTAGATGTAAGGAACGGTCATCTCCGGTACGCCTACGAAGGACTCTCCGGTCCAGTTTCCTGTTGACCAGTACGGTGTCGTTTGGTTGTGGAGAAGCTGGAACTCGTTGAAGGCTGGGCTGAGCCTCAGGGAGTAAAACCCGGGGGAAGGGTCGGAAGGGGTTCGCCAGGAAGTGAAAACGGTTAGACCGGTGACGTTCATGCCAGGGAGCCACGTGTCAGTGGGGTTTTGAAAGCTCTGCCAAACCGGGGAACCGTTGTGTCCGGTTAAAATGAAGTTACCGGAATCGGAGAAGCGGAAACCGGTGGCGGGATGTTTGTTGTCAGAGTGCCAAACGACGCCGTGGAGGGAGGAGTTGAGGATTAGGGAGCCGGTGGAGGTGAGCTCGAGTGTGGAGGAGTCTGGATCGGAAACGGGGCGGTTGCGATTGGCGACCCAAACGTAAGTGGGAGTGGGGGAAGAAGAAGCGTACCAGATACCCAGATACCAATTGGAGGAGGAAGAAGAAGAAGAAGAGCCATTGGTGGAGGGGTTGAAGAAACCAAGGCGGAATATGCTTTGGAAGCTCAGAATCGTCTGGTTTCCTTTGATGATGGTGACGACGCCATTGTTGTTCTTTGCAGAGGAAGATAGTGGGAAAAGAAAGAGGAGGAGGAGAAGAAGATGAAAAACATATGTACATGATGGCATTTGGATTTGGGTCTTTTTTTTTTTTTCTTTTCTTACTCTGAGAGAGAGAGAGGGAGGTTAATGGAAGAAGAAGAAGAAGAAGAAAAGGAAGATATTTTATCTTGATAGACAAAAGGGAAAGCTCCAAAAAAACAAAACAAGCTCTCTCTCTCTGTCTTTGTTTTTTAATCTATCTCTTGTGGAAGATAGAGATAAAAAGCTGCGAGTTCATGTGGTCAAATCACTTGAGTAATAATGCTTTTGGGAACTTTCACTCCCATTGGTCATCTTTCCTATATTACCCCCACGCTATTATCAACCCAAGAAAAGCCACCGTCACCCACTAAAAATCTCTCCTTTTGTTTTTGCAAAAGTGCATTGTACTACTGGCTTCTACTACTTAAGCTTTTAAAGTTTAAACGGCAACAAGATTAGTATTGTAACTTTTAGTAATGATACTCCATAAATGATGTGCATCGTAATTTAGAAAAGAATACAGCTGCTAACCTGAAATTCTTATAGCTATGTTTATATAAAATTGGGAGGGGCAGAAGAGGCATTAAGGATGGAGAAGGAGGTGGCAGACATAAGTGGCTTCCAAGTCAAACTCGCTGACCAGTAAGAGTCTCTTACCTCCTTTTCTCTTCTTTCATTACCTTTCTAATTTTATTAAATTATTTTTCCTAATCTAATTAATTATACATAAATGCAGCAAAGGAGGGATATTATCAAACAAGACTAGGAATAGGATCCTATTGGACTTTTTAGAATATTCAATTCTTCTTTTACATCATGGAGTTACTGTTATCCACATCCAATAGAATCTATTTTCTATATCTAACCCGAAAATCCACTTTTGCTATTTTTGTATCACGAGGAAAATAAGTGTACTATTGTGCAACATCATTCCTGTGTTCATTATGAAGGCAAAAAAAAAAGATAGAAACAAATTGACGGTGATAAAAATGATAACTCAAAAAAGGTGTACTCCGCTTTAATTTGAAATAATTATTTATGACTATTTGATTATCATAACACATGAAATCATTTTGATTCCCATAAAATAACTATTCATATATAATCATGGATCAAGACTGAAAACATGATGAGAACTTCATTTTGTTGCACATAATCAAAGACTGAGATGATCTTCTTTTATATCACCCCCACCACCAAAGATCACACAGGAGCAAGACGCTGATGATATTTATTTACACTTGTATATATGTATAATTTCTATAAGACCGCACCATTTCAGAAACATAACCCAATTTGACAAAACAGACGCAAATGTAGAGATAACCCAAGACTTTGCGTGTCAGGGTGTGATGAACACCACCCCCCCCCCTCCCCCAAAAAAAAAGAGGTATGCAAATTATGTTGCAGACTAACCGGATAGTATAACCGCCTAAAATTTCCAAATCCCAGAGGATACTGATGCTAGTTCAAGCAATCATCAAACACAACCTCCTGAGTTATTTGAACCAAAAACAAAAAGAAAAATTGGAATGTTAGTATGTCGACAACAAAGTATGCATTTTTGCAGCCATAACCTATTTTATTTCCTTTTGATAAAAATAGGAAAAAGAGTAGTAAAATGCAATCCACGACCATCACATAGTGACAACACTGGTTTAGGAATCAGAGTATTAGCAAATCAGATGATTCATGAGGGAAGAAAACACACCTTATTACATATAGGGCAACCATGGCTTCTTTCCATCCACTCCAGAATACAAGAGAGATGAAAACCGTGCTCACAATTTGTCTTTATGTTTGGATTCTCAGCATCATAATCTGCATTAGGGAAGCCAAAATGAACCCAAGGCATTGCTTGGCTCTAAATAAAAAGTTGATGTTGGTTTATTTACCTTCAAAGCAAATGGGGCAAGAGTCTTCCTCCTCTTCGTCTACCAATTGGTTCTTCCATGTTTTCTGTTCAGAGAAATCTGGTTCACTCGGCGAGAGAATTACTGAGCTGGGTTGAGTTTTACAGTCTAGCCCCCCGAGGTCTTCACATGTCTCAAAACCACTAATCTTTCCTTTGGTAGATTCGGAAACTGGTCTCCCAAAAAGCAAGTCATATGGAAGAGGAGGAGGAGCATAAAAAGTGTCGGGTATAGATGATGTCTCCAGACAAATAATATCAGCCAAAAGTCCTGTGGTGAGTGCTGCTGATCCGACACCAGCACGAGCTCCTGAAGGCCTAAGCTCTTCAAATGATTCTGGACACTATGTAACAAAACAAAACAAAACTTGAGTAAATAGACACTTCAATTCCTTTTTTTTTCAAATGAGTATTACAGTTGCGTACATTTAGATGAAAGCAGAACAAAAATTAAGATTTAGCAACTATAAGTCAAATTATTATGTGCCAAGAAGGATTAAGGTGAGAAAGCATATAAAAAAAAAAGCTAAAGAGGAAAGAAATAACTGACATAATAGTAAAGAGGTGCTCCAACAAGATGCGAATGTCTGGAAGAAGAAGAAGAAGAAGAAGAACAGCAACCTCCCATTTTTGTCACCAACTACGCAAATAATAAACTCACGCAAGAGTTGCAGCCAACAACAGTCGTGGCATCACTGTGAGAACTGCACCGCAAAAGAAAAACAAAACAGTGTGAATCACTTTTAACTACAGATTTTTTATAATGACAATATATTTGAACAGAGGATTTCAAGATAAAACACCAACCAAGGTGCGCAAGAATATTCTTTGGTGATTTCTAATCTAAAACAGTCAAGTGGCAACCCAAATAGTTAAGCGACCACATAACATAATTTTTTCAGCCAATGTTAATCAGAATACTACAATTCAAACGAACTCATATCAAAAACTGGTTCTCCTGAACATGAAATCCCATATAGTTAGCAACAGAGATTGAAAAAACAAGACAAATAACATTACTACTACAGCATGAACTTGATTCAGCACCTCATTAACAAAAAAAAAAAAACATATCCAACCATAACAGTACGTGAATCCTCCTTAAAATTGAATAAGCGGTAAAACACATACCAAAGTTATAACGAAACATATTATGCGGAAACAAAAGAAGACAACCGGAAAGTAATAACGGAGATGTCTCCGTAGATTTGTACTTCCTCCTCCTCCTCCCCTGCGAAAGGCGAAGAGAATGGAAATTTTAGAGAGGCTTCCGAGAGAGCTTTTTTATCGCTTCCACTTAGAGATGTTAAAATGGGCTTGAAGTCCACGGGCCTAAACGGGAAGTTACACTAACTCATCATCCACCGTTATTTAGTTATATACTGGTGAGCGCGGGGCCTGCCGAATTATAGCTCTCTCATCACGGACATACAGTACGTACGATATCGTTCATTTGACGGGCTTTTGTTTTGACATATTGGGCCTTACACACCATTATTATCGATGGTCAAAATGTTGCACCCTCCGTGTCACTGTCGGAGACTATATATATGTTTGATTGATTTGTAATTTTTGTATGGTCAATTTTATCGGATTGATTTGTAATTTTGTATGTTTGATTGATTTGTAATTTTGTATGGTCAAATGTCAACCTTCCTTCAACTGCTATGGTTATCAATCTACCCATTCTTATTAATTAACCTAACCTAACCTATTTTGATTCACTTCAAATCAAAGTCATTAAGCTGACTTTATGAACTTATTGTACTTGTACAGTGTAATGTAGTAAAGTTACTAAAAGTGTTTATATAGAAAAGGAAAAAAAAACACAAAACTTAATGCGAGTGATAAATGATTTCGATGATTGCAGTTTAGCGAAATAGATCCTTCTGGCATTTATTAATATGCTGGCGGCTGAAGGAAACGCTATCAAGAATTACTATTACTGAATTAGTACTCCCTCCTCTGTAAACAAATTGTTTTGATGTTTTAACTTTTTATTTTGTATACAAAATATTTTATAATATAATTAATATATTTATTTTTAAATTAAAACATAAAAATAATAATGCTAGAAATATTCTGTCTGTTTTAAATAACTAATTTTTAAAAACAAATTACCCACCAATAAATTATTACGTATTAATTAACGAATAATGGCACATTTAATTTGTCAATCGTATAGTGGCATGTTTAATACAGTATTTTTTGAACATAACATGTTTAATATTTAAGAGCTCGTTTTGCGTATAAGGCCGTGTAACCAAATTTAGAAGTTTTTACATTTATAAAAGTTGTTTCTATTAATTTTTAAAAAAAAAATTGGAACCAATAGCTTATAATTTAGTCGTTTACAACTCACACGCTTTGACTTAGAAAATCTAAATAAATCATGACCTTATTACAAAATCATTGGAATAAAAACCACAGCGTATATGATACTATATAGTGGATAATTTAGACGTAGAAGCGTATAAAAAGTGTACAGCTGGACAATAAATAGCCCAAACCAAACGAACAATAATAATCAAAGAACTTATTAAAAGTTGAATTCTGAAAAGTCAGTCTCTGCGACTCTTTCTTCCTTCTCCATTGAGATAGTTTTCGTTCTTGGTTTCCTCGATGCCAAGTCGCCGGAGGCATAGCTACACAGGCGGATCATCTCCTGCGACCGCATCAACTTCGTCGTACAGCACAAGTACTCTCCCCCCTGATCGTTCCCCAGCTCCTTCCTCCACCACCGACAAGCCACATAGCTCCCTCGCTCGGTGGATCTCAGGGATCTTCATCAACTGCTTCACTCCTCCTGATTCACTTTCCTCCTCCAAGAGCTTCAACGACTCTGGTATATATACTTTTATGAATCTGTACTATGCATTGATAGTTTTAGAATAAACAAAGCTTTCTAAGAAGAAGAGTAAACTGAAAGTGTACTTTATTCATCGTAGAAAGAAACATTTAAATAGACTCAAAGTCTTACAACGTGGAACCGAAACTGATTCCAAAAAATACTCAACAAACTTAAACAAACTTATGTCCTATTCTTAAGGTGGACTTATTCAAACTTGACTCGGTTGTTGCTTCTAGTTCACGTCATCTGATGACATTTTATTTAACATATCCTTCCCTAAACTTGAATGCCTCTTTCAAGTTTAATCTTCCTTCAGACACACTCCCAAGCTCGTCCTCAGCTTCTCAAATACCTCCAGTTTTACCGCCTTTGTCATGATGTCTGAGAGTTGCTCTTGCGTTGGACAGTACTCAAGTTTGATCACTCCATCGTTAACCAACTCTCTCAAGAAATGGAACCTTACATGAATGTGTTTGCTCCTTCCATGTAGCACTGGATTCTTGGAGAGTTTAATTGTTGAACTGTTGTCACAATACAGCACTGTTCCCTCTTCTTGCTTAACGCCTATCTCCTCAAGAATGTTCCTCAGCCACACCGCCTGACAAGCCCCATAAGCCGCTGCAACGAACTCAGCTTCGGTTGTGGATAGGGTCACTATGGGTTGTTTCTTTGAGGACCAAGACACTGCCCCTCCACTCATCATAAACACATATCCAGATGTGCTTTTCCTGTCATCTTGATCACCCGCATAGTCGCTATCTGCGTATCCCAGCATCTCCCTTCTACCTTCTCTTTTGTATTGAACTCCAAACTCAGATGTTCCTTGGACATATCTCAAGATTCTTTTTGCTGCCAACGAGTGTTGCTCTGTAGGATGCTCCATGTATCTGCTCACCAAGTTAACAGCAAACATGATATCTGGTCTTGTGACTGTTAGATACCTCAAGCTTCCCACCAATTGCTTAAACTCCGTTGAGCTCACCTCTGCTCCGGTTCCTTCTTTTGTTAACTTCTGTCCTGGCACCATTGGGTTCCTGACTGGATTGCACTCTTCCATACCAAACCTCTTTAGAATCTCTTCAGCGTACTTACGTTGATGAATGAAAATTCCTCTGTTATCTTGAACAACTTCTACTCCTAGGAAGAATCTCATTCTTCCAAGATCCGTCATGGCAAATTCTTTCATCATAGATTCCTTGAAACCTTCAAGCATTGAGTCTGAGTTGCCTGTATATATGAGATCATCAACGTAGAGACTTACAATCAGACTATCGCCTGCTTTCTTCTTCACAAAGAGTGTGTGCTCACAGTAGCACTTCTCAAATCCTTCCCTCATGAAGTACCCCTCAATTCGGTTATACCAGGCTCTTGGAGCCTGTTTCAGTCCATACAAGGCTTTGTTGAGCTTGTAGACCTTCCCAGCATCCTCTCTTGCTTCAAACCCTTCTGGCTGAGCAATGTAGACGTCTTCGGCTAGCTCACCATTGAGGAATGCGCTCTTAACGTCTAGCTGAAGCACCTTCCAGTTTCTTTGTGCGGCTAGAGCTAGTATGCCTCTTATGGTATCCCATCTTGCAACCGGTGCGAACACCTCCTGGAAGTCTACTCCTTGCCTCTGATGATAGCCTTTTGCAACCAGCCTGGCTTTGTACTTATCCACTTCGCCTCGTTCGTTTAGCTTCGTTTTGAATACCCATTTCACGCCTATGACCTTTGCACCAGCTGGAAGATCAACGAGCTCCCATGTTCCATTCTCTTCTATAGACGTGATCTCTGCTATCATTGCTTCCCTCCATCTTTCTTCTCTTGCAGCTTCATTAAAGCTCTCTGGATCATGAGCCGTGGTAAAGAAGGCAATGATCTCGTCTTCTTCTTCAATAAAGAAACTGGTGTGTCCAGCCACATAGTCTTTCATCCATACTGGTGCTCTTTTTGATCTTCCCATAGATTCACGTGTAAGTGTTTCACGTGTAGACGTGTCTTCTTCATTCACTCCTTCCCCATTTCCTGCAACTTCTTCTACTGCTGGAAATGTATCAGCTCCTCCTTCTTGTGCTTCATCTGCTTTGTTTTCATTCTCAATGAACTCGCCATCTTCCTCTTCCACAATTTCTTCCCAGAACGGCTCATTATCTTCTTTGTTCTTTTTCCAATCCCATCCTTTGGTTTCATCAAACCTTACATCTTTGCTGATGACAATTTTCTCAGTCTCTGGATTGTAGAGTCGGTACGCTTTTGATTCTTTGCTTACTCCCATCAGAACGCACTTCACACTCTTCTCGTCAAGTTTGGTTCTCTTCTCGTATGGTATTAAGGCGAAAGCAATGCAACCAAACGTTCTGATGTGAGCGACTGATGGCTTGTGATTGCTCCACCTTTCTTCTGGAGTAACATCACCAAGAGCTGTAGCTGGACTCCGGTTCAGTATATACACTGCATACTGAGCTGCTTCAGGCCAGAACTTCCTTGGAACTGACATTCCCATTAACATGCACCTTGTCATGTTCATGACAGTCCGGTTCTTGCGCTCTGCTATCCCATTCTGCTGGGGGGTGTAGGCAGCAGTAAGTTGTCTCTTTATACCGTTCTCCTTGCAGTATTCTTGGAAGTCATTTGAGTTGTATTCACCTCCGCGGTCAGTTCTGAGGCACACAAGCGTCTGGCCAAGTTCTCTCTCCACTAGAGCTTTAAACTCCTTGAATGTTTGCAGAGCCTCTGATTTTTCTGAGAGAAAATACGTCCAACACTTTCTACTAAAGTCATCAATAAAGTTAATGATGTACCTCCTTTTGCTGCTAGAGATTGGTGAGATTGGGCCGCATATGTCACTGTGAACCAGTTCAAGACCTCGACTTGACTTCCATGTTCCCTTCTTTGGTATGATCTCTTTGATTTGTTTCCCTCTCATGCATACCTCACAGATTTCAACCTCCGCATGAGCAAGACTTGGAAGCCCAGTGACCATCTTCTTTTCTTCCAGTACCTTGATGCCTCTGTGACTTAAGTGTCCAAGCCTCCTGTGCCAAAGGTCTCCTTCTTTCTCATCTGTTACTTGCAGGTATCTGTCTTCACTTGCTTCCTTTTGCTTCTTGACAGTCGCAAGAACCGCAAACATTCTGTTCTTACTCATTCTCGTCTGCATGATCATCCGCTTCTGCTGTTTATGCCAAATCTCGCATACCCCATCATCAATGACTATTCTCAGCCCCTTATCTTGTAACTGGCCAACGCTTAGTAGGTTACTCTTCAAGCCAGGCACGAAGTAAACTGAGGTGATTAGTTGAACCGTGCCGTCAATCTGCAACCGAATGCTTCCCCTGCCTTTGACCATCATTCTTCTGTCATCTCCAAGTTTCACGTTTTGGCTAAAGTTCTTGTCAAGATCGACAAACCAATCTCTTTCACCGCACATGTGGTTACTGCAGCCAGAGTCCAGAAACCAGACCTTTTCTTCTTCTTTCTTTATCTCTTCGACGTGCGCCATAAGTAGTATATCTTCCTCTAACTCCGCAAAGTTTGCACTCTTATCCCATTCTGGACATTCATACTTGAAATGTCCCATCTTGTGGCACTTGTAACACTCTACTCCCTCCTTGTTGAAGCTTGAGCTTCCTCTTCCTCTCCCTTGGTATCCGCCTCTGCCTCTACCTCGAGACTGATATCTTCCTCTGTTTCCATCCGAGTTCCACTGTCCCTCTGTCTTTAGTGCATGTTCTTCTCCCACGTGTTTGCTCAGGTTCTGTTCATGCACCATTAATGAGCTCTGCAACCCGTCTATAGTCATCTCCTTGACATCTTTGGATTCTTCAATCGCACACACCACATATGTGAACTTCTCAACCAACGTCCTTAAGATTTTCTGAACCACCTTCACATCCGGCATGTCTTCCCCGAGATTTCGCATGTCATTAGCCACTTCCATCACTCGAGCGAAGTACTCTGTGATTGTTTCTCCCGACTTCATCTCAAGGATCTCAAAGTTTCTTCTTAACCTCTGCAGTTGTGCACTCTGCACTCTTTCATTCCCTTGGAACTTTCGCTTCATTGAGTCCCACAGATCCTTAGATGTTTCCTTCTTGAGAATCGTTTTTAGAATCGTCTTGTCCACAGAAGCGAACAGATAGTTTTTGACCTTGTGATCCTTGACCTTCTGTTCTGCTAGCTCCGTCTTTTGTGCTTCAGTCAGGATCTCACTCCTCTCTGGTTGAGTTATCCCTGTCTCCACCAACTCCCACCATTCCTTGGATCTGAGCAGGTTTTCCATGAGCATCGCCCAGTGTTCGTAATCTCCATCGAACTTGGGAATGATTAACGACTCTTTCTCACTCATCTTTCTCGTACAGGCTCGTATCAAGCTCTGATACCACTTGATAGTTTTAGAATGAACAAAGCTTTCTAAGAAGAAGAGTAAACTGAAAGTGTACTTTATTCATCGTAGAAAGAAACATTTAAATAGACTCAAAGTCTTACAACGTGGAACCGAAACTGATTCCAAAAAATACTCAACAAACTTAAACAAACTTATGTCCTATTCTTAAGGTGGACTTATTCAAACTTGACTCGGTTGTTGCTTCTAGTTCACGTCATCTGATGACATTTTATTTAACATGCATATAAGTTAGTATGAGAAAAGTCTTCAACATAACCATTTGAATTTAATCTTTTTCCTTTTGATTCAAACAGAACATGATATACGTAGTAGACGGAGCTCAACAGGAAGTGTGAAGAAACATTATCATCATCATGGCAACGGGAACGAAACAACAGAGAATCCGAATCAAAGATTCAGCTTCGAGGAAATCTACGCCGCCACCAAGAACTTCTCCCCATCCTTCAGGATCGGACAAGGTGGTTTCGGCACTGTTTACAAGGTCAAACTCCGAGATGGCTCCACCGTCGCTGTCAAACGTGCCAAAAAGGTCTCTTACTATATTCTAACACCATTCTTGCTCTGCTTTGCTTGGCCTGGCTTGATAGGTTATTTTTAATATTTATCTTCTGCAGAGTTTACACAAAGAGGACCGTCAAGGAGCAGAGTTCATGAGTGAGATTAAGACATTGGCTCAAGTCACTCATTTGAGTCTTGTCAAATACTATGGTTATCTTGTTCACAATGACGAGAAGCTTCTCATTGTGGAATATGTACCCAATGGCAATCTCAGAGATCACTTGGATTGTCAGTTACTTTCTTTTAAAATTCATTTTATGTATATGCATCAATCAATATTTCTTGATCGGAAAAAAAATGATATTGTAGGCAAGGAAGGAAAGACTCTCGACATGGCAACTCGTCTAGATATCGCAACCGATATTGCTCATGCCATTACCTATCTTCACATGTATACCCGTATGTTTACTCCATTACCTATATTATTATTTACCTATACTTGTATTATTTTTTCCCATGGCAATGATACTTGTTTGTTGTGCTCATATATGTTTGTAGAGCCACCTCTCATCCACAGAGACATTAAATCATCAAACATTCTCCTCACTGACAACTTCAGAGCCAAGGTTGCTGACTTCGGTTTCGCCAGACTAGCTCCAGATACTGAATCAGGAGCCACTCATGTCTCCACACAAGTCAAAGGAACCGCTGGTTACTTAGACCCTGAATACTTAACTACCTATCAGCTCACCGAGAAAAGCGACGTCTACTCCTTCGGTGTACTTCTCGTCGAGCTTCTCACTGGTCGCCGTCCCATTGAGCTTCACAGAGAACAAAAAGAACGCATCACCATTAGATGGGTAAAACTCAATATATACATCTATCATCTACTATGTATGTTTTTTTTTTTTTTTTGTTGAGGGTTGTGACTGATATGTTCAGGCCATCAAGAAGTTCACTAGTGGAGATACAATATCGGTTTTGGACCCGAAGCTCGAACGAAATCCACCCAACAACTTAGCACTAGAGAAGGTGTTGGAGATGGCGTTTCAGTGTCTAGCTCCTCATAGAGGTTCAAGACCAAGCATGAAAAAATGCAGTGAGATTCTTTGGGGGATCCGTAAAGACTACAGAGAGCTGCTCAACACAAGTCTTTGAGATTCTTCTCTATGCCCTTTATATAAACGATATTGGTGTACCTATCTCTAGCAACTATATATTATTATAAGTTGTTTTTGGGTATTCATTTGTCACACACGATGACTTTTGTGCAAGCAATGTTGATTTGTAAGTGTTTTCTGCTTTGAAATCTATTGAGTATAGTGTATATATACTATAATAAATAAACTAGATTTTGATCCGTATTCGAAAGCGCAACTTTGTTTGATTATAAACAAAACTTTTTTGAGATAAATTAATATTTTTAAATTGTTGTATATTACTATATTACAAATTCGTATTATATCGAATAAGGAAATTTATTTAAACTTAATTAGTTTACTTGAAATTTGTATGTACACTTTTATGCAACTTTTATTAGGCATAGGTATTTTATCCGAATCTGAAAAACCAAATTTATCATTTGAGTAATATGTAATTTCAGTGATTATAAAAATGAGATTTGATGTGATGTATATCATAATATAGTTTTTTTCATATTGAGTTATATAGATAATGTTTTAATTATGAAACGAAAAAACATGGTTAGAAGTCCATGGCATAGGAATGAAATTCTTTTGGTTTGTGAATTAGTGGTTAAAATTAATTTATATAGTTTATATTAATTATTATGTAATGTGTAATATTAAATCTATATTATAATGGGAGAGTTGAGTCTCTCCCATGCTGCCACGTCAGCGTTAAGTGGATGCCACATATTTTTAAAAAAAAAATGATATATAGCATGTTATGAGATTCAAACCCTTAACCTCAATGTTTATATGATTGACATAACCAACTAAGCTACATGAGATTTTGTAAACTAGAAACCAAATTTTATATAATAATATTACAGTTTGATCTTTTCTAAGGGTGTCCACATCAACATTAAGTGGGTCTCACATTTATTTTTTAAATCGTATGTTGCATGCTAAAAGATTCACTTCGGTGTTTATTTAATTGACATAATCAACTCAAGTACAAGAGATTTTTTTTTTTAAAATGATGGGGAATTTTTACTTATTTTGAATGAGGCATGGCGGTCGAGGCATTACAAGTGGTATTAGAGCTGGTTAGTCATTTCGATTTTAACCCGAGAGGAAACTTGGGACCTGTCATGGGGCACAACGAGGACGTTTTGTTCTTTGAAAAGAAGTGAATTGTAACATCCTGAGCTGTGATATATATATATAAAAGGCTTAAGAGAATTGATTTAGCTATCTATGTCACTAAAGTTGACTTACCTTTTTCGTCACACATCCGTTTAGAACTCCAGAGTTAAGCGTGCTTAGGTTGGTATAGTGAAAGGATGAATGACCTATCGGGAAATGATTCACAATACCATGCGACTGAATCCAAAACACGAGGAAAGTCAGGTGGTGATTGTAGGGTCAATAAACAATGATTTGGAGACTTTGAAAAAATTAACGAACCGATCGTTAGATGGGATGGGATCCACGGGTCGAGAGCGAGGACATGGGCAGCCCATTAACCGTGGACGGCCAGGACGTTACATTATTATTCAATGTCAACAAACAAATTAAAGATTTCATCTCTACATATAAATTAGAATTTTCAAAAAGTAGTACAAAAATTTTTAGGGATTAAACTTCGTGATCTTCAAACCATCTTATGTACATAACTTAATGTCGTAATCTTCTTGATTTTTATTCGGTTTTCTAATGAAAATTACACTTAAATTACACTTCACTTGAAGAAATAACAAATGAAAGTGAACTCAATGGAAGTGATGACTCCAATAATGCAATACGCAAAAAAAACAAAGATTTAGATAAGATACGAACAACAAAATCTCATACACACATAAAACATAAAAACGGTAGGGCTGGGCAAATAAACCGAACCCGAAAATCCGAACCAAATCCGATCCGATAAAAATGAATCCGAACCGATCCGAACCCGACATAAATACCGAATGGATCTTGTTTTATGGTATTTCGGGTTTTGGGTATTATCCGAACCGAACCCGAACCTAAATGGATATCCGATAGAACCCGAAAATTTTAAAATCGCAAAAAATAACTTATACCAAACATGATCCAATTCTAATATGTATGTATTATCAAAAATACATCAAGATATTATTGAACATCTAAAATAATTATCTATTAGATGAATAATTGACTCAAATACTTAGCTTAATATGTATTTGGTATTTGGTATTTGGTATTTGGTTAATATTAATGTTTGTGTTTAATATTAATACTTAGCCTAATATAAATTTTGGTTAGATCGATTTGAGAAATGTTTGTTTTTCTCGAAATGTAGATTCTCTTTATTATCTTCTTTAATGTATGTCTAATTTTTTGTCATTGGATTTTCTATCTCAGATTTTCTAGCTCGTAGATTTTGGTTTTGTTTTTATTGAATGAGAACTTGGTTTTCATAAGCTTGACGAGTATTTGTTTTTTGTTTTATGCTTTTATTTATTTGGTTTTCTTTCTATAAATAACTATGTTTACCTTTCGTTTGATTTTAGATCACGTTTGATGTTTCTTTTTTTTTGAAATTGATTTTACTTATGTTTTGGTTACAATATAGGTACAAATCATATACTTTTAAACCGAAGAACCGGTTATACTTATGTTTTGGTTACAAAATAGATATAAATCACGTATTTTTAAATCGAAGAACCGATTGGGACCCGAACCCGAAAGTAAATTGGATTGTACCGGTTCTTTGAATATTTACTAACCCCGACCCGAACCCGATAGAATCCGAACCGGTCTCGAACCGAACTTTCATATAAACCGAATGGGGCTGATTTTGATAAACCCGAAAAACCAAAACCCGATTGGATAAAACCGAAAACCGATTGGGACCCCGAACGCCCAGGCCTAAAAAACGGATTCGGCCCCGCGCTTGCGCGGGGACTATATTTCTAGTAAATTTGTATAATTGAGGATAAATTTCGTGAGATAGTATATGAAATTAATGGGTATAATTCAAAAAAAATAGTTAGTGAGTTAGTGGACAAAAAAAAAATTGAATAAATATTATGTAATGTTATTGATTAATATTGTGTTATTATAGATAAGAGAAGTCCAAAAAATAATCTAACGAAAAGGTCAAACAACTTTGTATAAGTAATCTTTTTCAAAATGATTATCTTTTAATAGTATTGATTGAGTTGATATTTCTCAATACTTTACTATAGATTAACATTACGCCAAAAACAACAATTTCGGATCAATCTAATAAATGAAGCCATTACTACAATTACAGCAGCATGCTAACATAAAGAAGGCAAAACTAAAAATATCGTTGACGATTATTTTTTATACTAGTTCTTTGTTATTTTAAGACTGTTTATTGAATTATTAAACTTTCTCTTTTACAAAATATCTTATTCAGTTCACATTAACTAATAAGTTTCCACATTCATCATTAGTTATGAACGATCCACGGACAGTGGAACAATCTATATTTTACTATTATAGGTCTTTGATACTCAAACTACCACGTCATCAGTGAAAAAGTTGGCAGACAAGTTGAGAAACATAAAAGTGACAATAATGACAATTGGTCCAGAAAATTAGTCCGTAAGACCATGTTTATCAGCGGTCTCTTAGCATGGAGTTATTAACTTAATTTGACTTTTTTTCTTAATTTTTTTGGTTAAGAGACGTCTCTTAAGTCTCTTATTTAAGAGACGTCTCTTAGGTTTTCTTAGTTAAAAGTTAAAAAATGTCTCTTAAAAAGGTTAAAACCCCTTATTAAGAGACCTTCAATAAACATACTCTAAGATTATCTATAAACCGAGTTTACCAAATTATGGTTTGATTAGTAAAGATTGAACTTGTTTCTTGGGATAATTTTAAGTTTACGTTTGTACCTCTTTTCAGTTTTATCTTTATTAAAAAAGAAATTTCATAAATATCATTTTTTTAAGAGATATTTTTTTAAATCATTTAAAATCTTAAATTTTACATTCCTAATCCTAACCCACCATACCTCACCCCTCAATTCTATATCTTAAGTTTTAGATTAATTAATTCAACGGTTATAAATGTGTTCTTTCCTTTTAAAAATAAGAATAAAAGTGATTAAGATAAAAATGAAAAGTGATATAAGAAAAGTGTTACTTTTGATAATGGGGAATTTCAAGTTTACCACTTTTGTTGTATCACTTTTCATTTTTACCTTCATTAAAGAAATATTTTCAAAAATCCACTTTTTAAGAGACAAATTTTTTTTAAATTAATTAAAATTTTAAATTTTACATTCCTAAACCCTATCCCCACCCTACACCACTTCTTAACTCTAAACCCTAAGTCTTAAATTAATTAACTCAAATGTTATAAGTGTATTTTTTCCTCTTAAAAATAAGAATAAAAATACCTTAATTATTTTTGGAAAATGTTACAAAAAGTGGTATTTTTGACAATTTCCCTTTGATAATTTCCTTGTTTTTCTTTATGGCTGTATAATTTATTTTCTCTACGTAATGATGGAGTTTTAAATGTGCTTTAAAAAGCATAATTGTAATGATTTATTGTATGCGTTCGATTCATAAATTATAATGAAAATATCCTAAAGTACCACACTTTTATGTTGGTTTTCCAAATAAACCGTCATTAATAATTATATTCCAAAAGTTTCACAAAAATTGTATATACAAAAATTTTATCCTTAATGAATCGAACACAAAATTAAAACATCATGTTTATGTTTCCACTCTCTAATTTAAGATTTATGCTAACCCAGCAGAAAATTTGTTTAGGTTATTTTGGTATTAAATTTACAATGTTATAGAAAAATAGTAATAGTACTTCTGAAACGAAAAAAACTTAAATTTATGGTAATTTAGAAAAATTGTTCAACATAATATATGATATTTTAAGATATTATATATAAAATTGTAATTATGAGAAAATGTGTGTACATATATTATACACCTTAAAAATATGTATAGGTGATATATGTATTTAGTTATTAGATGATTAGAAATATGCTAACTTAAATAAATGTGTAATTTTTATAGTTATAAATATAGATTGTATAATTCTCTAAAATATTATACTTTAAAGTTTTTCTCAAACGTACGACTATTTGCCTTTTCTAATAATATTATAAACTTAATATAAAATATTTTAAAACCACTAACGATGGAGAAAGTCTAAAACTTATATTGGAAAAAGAGAAACTAAACATAATGTTATGTTTTTGTTTGCAGTTCCACGTACCGAACTTATGGTATTATTGAAAAAACTAATACTTATATTTCTAGACTAAAACTTTAAATATTGTATTTTTAGATAATTTGGAGATTAATTTCACAAAATACTAATAATTTGGCTATCGATAGTTCTTTTCCAATTTAATGTCAAAGATAGTATGTTATTGGATCATTGATCCAAAGTAATTTCCATCATTTTTTTGCTTAGGCAAAACGTCATTTAATCTTTAAAAAAAAAAAACTAAACACCCGTTACCATATTAGATTGTCAAAAGTTGATTATCAATATGTTTAAAATGGTCTAGACTACACAAATTTATATGTTCTGCCGTGTTAAAAAGGTCGTTTTGACAAAAATGCATTAGTTTATTATTTAAACTAATGTCTTTCTAGTTTTATTGTATTAAAATCAAAATTCATTTAAATTATGCTACTCTGCCGTTTAATGTATTTTCATTTTAAAGGTGAGAAACTATGCATTATATTTTGTAAGCAAAATATTTATAATATTTGGTAAAACAGTAATTTTTAGAATAATTTTTAAAATAATGGATGTTTCCATATTCAGTTTTTTTCTTGTAATTATTTATTAAAAAATTACCTACTTTAAAATGATTTTTAAGAAATTAAATATAGTATTTTGAAATTAAAGCTTATTAAATTTTTGATATTTCAATGACACGTGTATTTTGATTTTATTGTATTTTTATTTTTGATAATAAAATTTATATTAAGTTGCGTTAGATTTTTTTATTTTAAAAATATTTATAATACTTTGATTTTCATAATAATCAAAAATTAAAAATGAAAGATGGTCTTATAACTTTTTCTGTTTTTATTTTTCTCTTAAAATTAAAATTTATAAAGCTTTGATAAAAATTTAGAATGATTCTATAAAATAAAAATGATTACTGTTGTTTGTATATATATGTCGAGCAAATAACATTAGTTAATCAATAAACAAACACTAAACAAAAATACGAAGATAAAATTTATATAAAATTATCCAGATACATACAAAAAATATTTATGAAATAATAAAATACTGTAAAAATAAAGGTGTAAAAATAATATTAATGTAAACACGAAAAAAATTAATGTTTTAAAACAAACTCATTGTGGTATGATAGAAGTACTACAATTCAAGGATTGAAATTAGGTAATTAAGTTTATTTGTTTTTGAGAAAATACGATTATCTAAATGATTTAGGGTTTGGACACTGATAAAAATCTATCATGTTTCATGGAGAGGTTTAGCAAATAATACTCTTTAAAAATTAAATAGTTTTTAAAGCTACTTTATTTAAAAAATTGCTTACTAAAACAAAAAGACATTATAGCATTAAATTTCTTAAGAAAATGATTTCTCAAAGATAAAAAGGTTAAGCCAATTTTTCAAAAGAACTTAATCAACGACAAGTTAACCAAATACAAACACAGATTTAGAAACATTACTGCAAATGTTAACTTAAATAAAACAAACGAAATCTGATTACAGACAAAAACAAACAACGAAAAAGACAGAAAAGCCCTCAGAAAACATGGATATATTACATGAGGGATTTTAAAGACCTTTCCTTAACGGGCTTCCTCCCTCTCTTCATCTTCTTCATCGCCATCGTCATCGTCATTGTACTCTTCATCTTCTTCCCATGTCCAAAGCTTTGATCGACTACGTCGTACTCCTCATCCATAAACTCGAACCCATCAATGCTACTGCTCCCATGTTCAAACGCCGCCATTTTATAACTCTCTTCACCACCACTACTGTTGTTACTCTTTTTATCTTCGCAACCGTTTTTATTATTCTCAGTCAGAACTATCTTCTCGTCGTCACCGGAGCCGCCTCTCTTTCTCCCCCAACGTGGGCCGAAACCAGAGTAATAGTAAAACTCGTACGGATTATTAGATGCCGCGGCGGTGGTGGTGGTGGAGGAGGCTTGAGCTTTCTTGCCCGAACCACGTGGCCGTCCGCGTTTAGGCGGCGCTGGCACCGAGACAGCCGCTTGGTGGTCGTCGCCGGAGGTTTTAACAGGCGAATGAGGGTATGATTTATTGTCACTGCCATCGCTCGGATCTTCAACGTCCGGCGGAGCAATGAGATGAAGATGCTCGTCGGAGACAAGGCTGTGGTTATTACCGAACCTGAACGATAAAAGAAAGAGAACAAAAAAAAATGAAGATAGGTCGAGAGAAATTGAAACCGGGTCGGGGCGCGTTTCGGATCCGAGTCGGATTCGGGCAAGATGAAATTACCCGAGTTATCGAAATAAGGAACACACGAGGAAAACCCTAAAAAAACACGGAAGCAGCGAACGAAGCAGACAAGAATCAAGAATGGAGTGACAAGGAAATGGATTGTCACCTTTGTGCAGCGCCGTTAGAATCTCCCAAGCTCACATTATCCTCTCCACCACCGAACTGAGTGAAATGTAGACACACTTTTGTCAATAAGAAAAAAAAAGAATAATCGGAGCCAGAGAACGAAATATAGTTCAAAGAAGAGAAATAATAAGAACCCATTAACCCTAATCGAGAAACAAAGAGACCCAGGTTCTCAAAATCCAGAATTTTAGGGTTCTTTAGAGTTTTCCCGAACAAACAAGACAAACCCTAATAATGCTGGAGCGAAATCGAAATGAGATGACATAAGTGACATTAATTGAATTACCTGGTGAGTGAGAGAGGGAGAAGAAGACGAGGGAGAAGGCTGAAACCACGACGAGTCGATTAGGTTAGTTAACTCGGCGGCACCATCGTCGTCTTCGAAGGAGGAAGTCAGAGGAATCACATCCCACGGAGATTGGTTTAGAGGACACACATATGTATCTCCGCCGTAACCTGCTGTCGCTAAAAGCATCGAAGACAGCTTCATGTTCTTCCTAATCCTCATTTTACCCCCCTTCAACAGACAACACACAGAGAAACCAAACCAAACCAAGTTAGAAAGATGCATATATGTATATATTACACAACACTCAACATATAAATATATATATTTGTCACCACCACGTAAGCGATTCTCCTCTTCTTCCCGATAGCAGTTTTTTTTCTTTCTTTAGGAGCAGATCTCACAGAAGTCGATATGAGAATTTTTTTTTCCTTGTTTATTAAACTTTTTTGTTTGCTTTTCTCAGCCCGTCATATATTTCCATTTGATTTTGTTTACTGGACTGAATTACCCTTAGGTTTCACCTTTAATCTCTATTGTACCCTCTTGTAGAGTCTCAAAAATTAAATAACAAAAGCTGCCGCTAAATTTTACCAAATTTTAAGTTAACGAAGAGAGTAGAATCACATGTAGCAGGACCCACCATAGGTCCACAACATCTAAACTCTTTTTTTTGGTCACAATAGCATCGACGCTCTGATTCACTTGTTGATTACACATAATAGTTTGAATGTAATATACCATACTTTTTCTTAACTTTTATTCATGTTTTAAAACCTGATCCGAATATTTAACCGAACATTTTTTGGATCAATATATTATTGGATCGACTGTAGACAAACCACAAACTAATAAAACACACATTTTTTGGCTAATGGTTCAACCGGTGATCGATTTGTCGAATTTAAAACCTTTTTTGTAGGTTTTATTAATTTTTAAATAATAAATATTTTTTAATACCCAAACCATATTACTTATCGGTAATCATATTTATCCACGAATCCATATTAGATATAAAAAACCTATTTCTAAAAGTTTAATTCAAAAATCATGCGTCTCACCTTTTTTGCCATGCTTGATCCATCGTAGATCGGATGCAGATTGAAACAATTTTGATGCTGAGTAGATATTTTGGATAAGAGACAGTGCGAATCAATCAATCTAAAAACTTTGACTATTTATTGTCTACTGTAATTATTTGATTATTTTTGAAAAAAATTGTCTAAACTTAAATTATAAATATTATATAACACATAAACATATTAATTAAAAAAAATATTTATATTTTCGAGAAAAAATGTTTATGGTTTAGATTATTAAAAAGAATTTGAAAAATGTATATAAAATTATTAAATTTAAATAAATTTTGTAGACCTACTAATAGCAAACGAATGCGAATTTATTAAATTTATTCTTCAAGTTATACGAATCAAAAAAATTAGCAAAGACACCATCAACCCACCACGAGACCGGTATTGAAATTTGGTGATAAACAAAAGATTGCTATAGTTTTCCTTTTTTTTTTCCTCTTGGCTACAATCATTTTCTCTTCGGATAGGAGGAGACTTTGAACACATAATTCGATAACGTATGGATCTTATATCCGTGTTTGTTTTCTCTTTCTCCATTGTTTTTTTCTTGAAACTTCCATTGTTAAAACTAAATTTAGAATTATTATTTTTTTAGTGTCGAGTTTTAAAGAAGAAATGACAGAATCTAATCAGAAAATTTATAAAAGAGTCAGAGCTGCATCTGAGATTTTTTGTGGATATAAAAACTTTTTCTTTTTTAACATCGTCGATATGAAAACTTAACTACAATGAAAAGGAATGAATTAATACAACCCACGTAGGCTTTTAGAAATACAAATGATGAAAGTTGTAACTATAAGAATGAAAATTTTGATTGCTCTCATCAAAATTGTTTTAATTTTCTTCTGTTTGTGTTACCGTTGTCTTGAGATTGTTTATATATTATGTAAGTTTTTTATGATATCTATATATTTTCAGTATATTTTATTTGTTAGGAAAAGATATATCTCATTTTTTGTCAAGAAAATTTGTATCTCTTACACTGTGAATCTGCAAGAACTCAAAAATCATTTCCACATTAGTTCATGTTACCTCACGAACAGCTTTGCAGTTTTGAATATACTGTCCCCTCTTTTTTTGTTAATGACATAAATGTGTTTTTTTTTTTTTACTTTTTCTTACGGAAATGTATATATCTTTTTGCTATAAAACTCAAAGAAATGCACTCGTCATCTATCACGTGATAGAGAGACAACTGGTCACGTGAGGGTGTGTTTGACTAAGCATGCACAAGGGATTTCATTTAGCCTTGGAGATTAACTTATGGGGTAATAAAAATCTAGAAAGCCTTATAAGATCACGAGCGACAGGCGAGAGAGTGGCGAACACGTGTGGCCCACTTGGGGTGGACGGAGATAGTGATGCAATGAGGCAACGATGGTGGTGCGCTCCGGAATAGATCCGCCGTAATATCTTTGGAGGTCCATAAACTATTCTCAAAAAGAAAACAAACGTTAATACAATACTCCACTCCTCGATTTAGACCAAATCATTACATAAGGCAATGCAATGTTTAAATGACATAAATGATTTTGTTGAATCAATTTATAATTGATATTATAGGGTATTTTAAGAATAATAATAAGAATGATCATATTTTAGTAAGATATATATAAGAAAACTAATGAAACGTCAATCCTTGACATATTATATGAAACCTAAAAATATAAACCCTACCTGAATCCGTCATTGCCCAAATGGATTCGATCTGAAAATATCGGTTCCTAAATGAGTACTAAACATCTCAACCTGAATAACTTAAAAACCGAAAATCTGAACCGATTTGAACCAAAAACTTGAATTTCCAACACTATGAGACTTGAGTATAAGTTATTTCCAGTTTTGGTGTACTGGGATATTCACTTTTATAGAAGCTTTTATTTTCGTGTTTATCCTAATTCTTGATTTAGTGTATGCATAGCGAAAAGGAGAACGACAACTACTAATATATCTTGTGATAACAAAATCTATTGTTATGAGGTATATTAAGATTCATTCTCTAATTAATAGTTCGGCCATAACATAGAATCTTGAGTCGTGAACAATGATTCGATTGATTACATATGTCAAACTCAAATATTAAAATTCAAACAAAAAAAATTGTAGTAACTTTTGAATTGAAAGAAATAACCAAAATGTTATCCTACATTTTGGAAACATGAATCAAAACCTAGTTAAAATTAAGGAATTCTACAACCCAACTAATCATCCCCATTATGAAAGAGTTATAAACCTTTTGAGTAATTGCAAGATACATAAATATTTTGAATACAATCGTTAACAAAAAAAAAATGATGAAAGTTTGATAATTTTTATATAGTTTATTTTGTAAGTATACAATGTCACTACAGTAAACAAACAAGGTCTTTTCTAAGGAATTTCTTATAAGAAAGCAAGCTGTTCTTATAAGCCTTGTAAAGTAACAAAAGAACATTACTTATCAGAATAAGCAACAACTTCGTCATTTTCACAAGCTGTCACATTGATCACCATAGTTCCCTTCTTCGTTGTAGGCAATAATCGACAACAATCTCTCCTTGGTGCCTATAAACATGTGACATTTACATACATATACCTTGTCAACTAGTATTGAATAATTAGTTTTCTTACATATAGTAAATTGAACAGAGTGTGTACCTTATTCCACCTATCCGGACTAGGCTTTTTGTAGACGAAGATACGATTAATATCAGAAGGATCTTGTATTCCCCACTCGCATTTAGGATTCCATTCATTGTGCCTCAAGTACTCGCTAATCGTCGTGCCCGAAGAAGAATCGTTAAGCGCACGAGACATGTAAAATACCCGTGGACGCTGACAATCAGTGTATGTTACAGGACGTGTGTTGAAAGCAAGATTGGTGAAATCGTGGCGTTTGTGCCAGTCGTTGAAGGTACGAGTGGGCACTTCCATCATCCTTGCTGGCATATAGGTACGTGTGATATGGACCGTGTATCCCCATGAGATAGACATCGTCCACTGACGAGATGTGTCGTAGCATATGGACTGTTGGACGAGGCTAGCTGAGTCGAGCTTTGCTGGGATCATGAGTCTTTTTACGGCGTTGACTCGGGTTGTTCTTGGGAATATAGGCTCGACTACGTCTAGGTGATGGATTGAGACTATTGGCACTTGTGGATGAACCGATAGAAGACCCAAGAGATTCCCGTACACGTCAAACTGTTAAGTATTATATAAAAATACGAAGTAAGAATTTGTCCTAATGAGAGGTACTAATAATATGATTAGCTGAAACATTATTACTTCTCTAAATTTAGATCTCTAATCAAACACATCTTGCTGGCAAAATAAAAATAAAAATACATCTGTATATATAGTGGTTTAGGAGTTATTGGGAGTTTAATTCCTAAATTCTATATTATTGATAGCTTGATGATTTTTAAATTTCATCAATATCCTTATTATTCAAAAATATATTTACTTATTGATTATATTTATATTAAAATTTAGGATTATTGGAGTGATGATTCTTAACAGTTAAAAGAATTTCAGAATCATAAATATATCTCTTGAACTTCTTAAACTATTAGAACATAATTTACTAAATACACAAAACTCTATACCAAATCTATATAAACCATCTATTAGCTTTAAAAATCATCTAATTATGTTAAAGTTCAATTCCCCGTAAATCTCAAATCTTGATAAGCTAACAAATAAAATAATGGAAAATGAATCAGATCACGGATTTTAAGTGTCATTTTACATTTTCAGGTTATGGTTCTCGCCTAATTTTACTCGGTAAAACCAAAACCTCAAATTTAAATTAAAAAAATAAAAGTAAAACCCAAAATAGAAGAAGAAAAAAAACACTGACCTGATGAAAGCCAACTTCTCTGGTGAGGGGAACACCAAGCTCAGCCATGCAAGCATGAATCCGATCATCAGAACCATAGAGATCAGAGTATCTCTCAATACACCGATCTTGTATCTTCTCCAACGCCTTCGCCAACGGATAACTTATAGCAAACCCACCTCCTCCATACGCCATTCCGTAAGAGAACTGATGCAAGTTTTGCAAATGACTCTCTGAGGGAGCTCCGATGTAATAAAACTGCTTATGATCGTATTTCCTCAAAACCCTAATCAGATTCTCATGGAAAAACACTGTGTCGTCGTCACCCATCACAACCCACCTAACGTCTTTCTCTGATTCTGTTCCGTTTAACAGTCTCACCGTCTCGGACACGATTCTTGTGATCCTGATGGCTGATCTGTGACCCCTACGGTAACGATACTTAAAACTCGACGTGTCCGAAGAGATTTTGATCTCAGGCAAGGCCGAGGAGGAGGAAACGGTGTCGTTTACGGGTTTGTCTAGCCAGACGAAACCTTTCATCTCACCGTTTGGTCTCCACCATGTTTTCACGTATTCACTGCGATGCTTCCACAGGTTCGAGGACGCCGCGATCCCGAACACGATGTGTTTAAGCTCTGTCTTTTCGTCGGGTTGTTGACCCGATCCGAGTCGCATAACGGGTACGAGGAGAGAGTTAGAGATTCTAGAAGGAGAGTAAGGGTGTAAGAATGTGATGAAACTGAAGGAGTATAGAAAATAAGAGAAGAAGATGAGGAGGATGATGATGGCAGTAAAAGAGCATGGTGATGAAGATGACAAGTAGAATGAGAAAAAGGGTTTATTAGATTTGTCGAAGGAAAGTGGCCTTTGATCTTTGTGATTGTTATCTCCCATCGCTTATTGATAACAAAACTAAAGAAGACAGGCCAAAGTAAACAAAACTACACCACCCTCTTTCTTGTGTTGCAGGTGGTGATGATGAGATTCAAGGTTTTCTATAAGAAATGGAGAGAAAATGTAACTGATTTAATTTGGCACTTTTTAATAAATAATAATAAATATCCTATGAAGGAGGAGGTGTATTTTGTGTCGATGCAACATTGGTCATTGTTATTTTAAGAAAGCTCATTTGGAAAAAAAGAAACAAAATAATGTGATGGCGCAATTTGGCTGAATCTCACCGTAATAATTGCACAAACAACACTGGTCAAACATACCAAAAATTAATGTAATAATCACTTTCAGTTTGGCACAAAATCAAATTCATAAGAATAATACCATATATGTGCCTAATTTTTAATAGCATTTCTGTAAAGAAATATTATAATAAAATTAATCGTGATTACATACCAAGTTAAGTTGACTATTAAATATTTTATCATATACTCCTTTTGTTTCTAAATAATGTAATTTTTAGATTTTTCACAAATATTAAAAATGAAATATATTTAACTATCAATACATTAACAATTTCTCATAAATTTTAACCAATAGTAATTTAATAAATCTAAAATTGTCAATTAATAGTTTTGAAAGTTTACAATTCATTATTAAAAATACATAGAAAATCTAAAAATTGATCTTTCAGAAATAAGTAAAAATGGCAAAACATAAATTATTTTAAAACAGAGGGAATAATTTTGAATCTTGCTTATTTGTGTCACAAAATATACATTAGAACAAAAAATTATAAAAGGAAAAGTATAAAAATATAAATAAATGAAAATATGTTAAAAGTCTATACCATCAATAAATTTTAGTATGATATGATATATAATTAATAGATGTTCATAGATTTTATATATATTTAATAGGACTGCTTCTTGTAGTTTTGAATAAGAAGTTTATTTAAATTTCTAAATTATTTAATTAAAAGTTCTGATTGCGATTGATTAAACAAAATTAACAACTAGTTGAATATATTGATAACTGATTTAAAATTTTACGTATTTAACTTTATTTGTAATATGTGAAATTATAGTCGTGTAGGTCATGATCACTTGTTATTTTATATAATGTAAAATTCGTGAAACGAGCGAGCATGGCATTGGCACGTATTCGCTGCGATTAAAAAACACTGCGACGTGTAGACGCTCCATTGTTTGTAGCGCAATGGGCCTTTAAGAAAAGTGCTGGATTTGTCAGCATGCAGACCAACCCACCAAAACCCGTTAGGATTGATAGTGTGGTTTTGGTAATTTTTGGTTTGTTTGACTAATTTGTGCTTAGAATCATATTTTTCTTATATCATGGATTCATCGGGATTAATTTTTTATATATCACCCTTCTCCATAAAGTAGAGAATCTCACAACCATACATGCCTTCTATGAGAGGAGATCTTCGGACTCGTTGTCAAGTTATAGTTTAAGCTTTTTTACTGCTTTGTTATTTTGCATGCCGGTGTGTACCGAGGTAAAAAAAAAAAAAATCAGGATTACTTATGTTTTTTCGTAAGTGAGGGATGTCTTTCAAAGTTACAAATCTATTATATTAAAACAAAGTCCTATTTGAATTTTATCGTCGCATGATTTTAATTTGGACCTATTGAATATGTTGTAACTAAAATATATGTTACTTATTTATAATATTAAAACAAAATCTCTCTAAAGATCTTTTCTTTGATTTAATTTGATAATTACAAACAATATAACTCCTATATATATGCTTAACATAATTAATTAATATTTTATTTCATAACTTATTTTACGTCCCATTTCATTTGTACGTTTAACAAGGCTCCTGTTATTTAACATAACTCCTTATATAATTTTAATTTGAGAACATAAATTATAAATTATAAATATAAATATAAATTATCCGCGCAACCGCGCGGATCAGAATCTAGTTTATGACTAATTCTCAGTTGTCCAACTATGTCATGAAGGATTTATCAATGCATTCAAGATTCGTTTCGAATTCACTATCATTTTCCTTTGAAAAATTAGCTCGCTTAACTTTCTTTGTTGTTGAAGCTTTATGCTTTCTATCAATAGGATGGATAAATTCCTCTTGTTATTGTATTAGAAAATTTAAGATTAAAGAAAGTAAGATATGTTCTAGAAAAAAAGAAATAGCAAATCAGATGATCTAAACAAAAGATAAATACATTGTCAAAATAAAATAAAATGGAAATGTCCAAAAGTCTAAGAAAAAAAAAGAACAAGAATATAATGAAAGTAAAAATCAAAACAATACCTTTAACCTCAACTAGATCTTGACCCGCGCCCCCGCGCGGGTGTTTGATTTAACTTGTGTTCAACGTAAACTCATAAACCGCTAGTTTTATAAAAAACATTACATGTATATTTTTATGTTTTGTCATTTACATATAGAGTAGAATATATTATATTATAATATAAATATTTGATAATAATTTTTTTTCTACATAATATTATATTAAAATTTTATAATTTGATGCAATTTGATGTAATTGTACTATTCATATATTAATTTGTTGTTATTTTTTTGTTAATTTATTTTAAAATGAAACAACATACTAAAAAAAAATTAAAGATCAATATATGAATATTGATTTGGTTAGATAAGCTTTGGAATTGTAATTATTTAATTTAAATTTATTTTAAATGCAGTGAGAGAATCTGTAAATAAAAAGAAATACAAAAGGAAGTATTTAATTTATTGTAAATGCAAAGGTTAAATTGTAAATAACATAAAGTATTTTTATACTACTATCCATGTTTCCAAACAACTCTCATTTATATTGTTATCCATGTTTCCAAACAGTACCAAAAGGTACTTCAGTTTTAATAATATAGATATATGAATATTGATTTGGTTAGATAAGCTTTGGAATTGTAATTATTTAATTTAAATTTATTTTAAATGCAGTGAGAGAATCTGTAAATAAAAAGAAATACAAAAGGAAGTATTTAATTTATTGTAAATGCAAAGGCTAAATTGTAAATAACATAAAGTATTTTTATACTACTATCCATGTTTTCAAACAACTCTCATTTATATTGTTATCTGTGAGGGATAAAACTCACTTTCTAATTTAGGTTAGGTTAAGATTGGGGAGAAAACAATCGTGGGCTGAATCCCTTAAGAACTTAGAGAATGAATTATGATTGTATTGAGGAATAAGAATTTCAAAGATGTTTAAGATGAATACAAAGAATATAATCGAATGATTTGAGAGTTACAATGTGTGTGTAAATTTGTAACTAAGCGTGAATGAATCCCCCAGAGAGACTTTTCTCTGATCTCCTCCTTCTCCTTAAATAGCTCTCAGCCACGTTTGAAGGATCCTAACCAGCCTCCGAGATTTGCTCCGTGAGTTGGGGGATTCTCAACAGTCTCCTTTTGACCGGGTCCTCCGCAACCAGCCTGAGCTACTCCTGTTAGCTCCTTGTAAATCAGGTCCGGAGCTCTCCTCCGTGACCTGTTTTGTTAACGTTCCTTCCTTAGCAAAAACAGCCTCCGGCCTCTTTTTGACTCTTTTCTCAAAAGATTAATTGCCAATGGGCTTACAGTGACCCATAGTCAACTCTTATCGTTCTAGCCCATTAGTCTCAGCTAGCGGGCCATATTTGGGCCCAACAGTTGCCCCCAGCTTTCGAGATGAGACCTCTTTTCTCGGAAGCTAAAGCTCAACCGCCTGATCTCTATCTCTTTGTTGAGATAGCGACTATGTCTTCGTGTTCCCAAGACTTCTGCCCAATGGGCTTTCTTTTTATCTTTGTTAAGACTTGTGGCCTGAGGAGGCCTTTAAACCGTTGCTTTGTTAGGATCTTCGATCTTCGTCGATGTTTTGATGATTTCCTTAATACGGACTCGATCGTCTAAGTAGAAGTTTTTACTTCTTTGAACGAAGGATTCTGGGTCCTGTTAGTAACAGGTCCCGTAGTCGTTAGACATGAGGTCTAGAAAACTTTCGGGTGAAGGTCGGGGAGTCTGTTGATAACAGGTCCTGTAGCCTTTTAGAGAGAGGTCCCGAGAATGGGTTTCTGGGACCTGAATTTACTTGGGATATCTTTTAGATCTCGAACGCTGCTAAGGGTTTTGCGACCTTAGGTTAAGGTTTTTGGGAACCTGAGAAATTTTTTTTTTTTTTTTGAAGGGTTTTAAGACCTTGAGTTTGGTTAAGGTTTTAAGACCTTTGATTGAGGTCCTTTGGGAACCTGGATTTGTTTTCGAAGGGTTTTAAGACCTTGAGTTTTGATAAGGGTTTTAAGACCTTAGATTGAGATTCTTTGGGAACCTGAATTTGTTTTCGAAGGATTTTAAGACCTTGAGTTTCGTTAAGGGTTTTAAGACCTTAGATTCTTGTTTAAAGGATTTTAAGACCTTTGAGGTTACTAGGGATTTTAAGACCTTTGAGGTTATTAAGGATTTTAAGACCTTAGGTTTAGGTTTATGGGGACCTGAATTAGTCTGAAGGATTTGAAGACCTTAGGTTCAGGTCTACGGAGATCTGAATTCGTTCGAAGGATTTTAAGACCTTAGGTCCAGGTTCGTCGGGACCTGGATTCGTTTGAGGGATTTTAAGACCTTAAGTCCAGGTTCGCAGGGACCTGGATTTGTTTGGAGGATTTTAAGACCTTAAGTCCAGGTTCGCAGGGACTTGGATTTGTTTGACTTCGAAGTGTAAACTCGAGTCATGAACTGTGACTTTTTAAGTATGGGATTCATATGATCTTTCTGGATTCGTTCTGAAGTTTTCAAGACTTCCGAATTTACTAAGGACTTAAGTCCTTAGGTTCAGTTCGTAGGGACCTGAGTTCGTTTGAGGGATTTTAAGACCTCAGGTCCAGGTTTGCAGGGACCTGGATTTGTTTGAAGGATTTTAAGACCTTAGGTCCAGGTTCGTGGGGACCTGGATTTTTTTGAAGGAAAATCAAAATGTTTACATGTAATCGCTTCATTGATAACTTTTATAGAATACATCGTGTTGTAGCAATCATACAGTTGCTGTCTGGGCTATGTGTTTTTAAACATCTGCCCCCTTTGGCTATGATGAACTGCCAAAGGGGGACTGCACTCATGACAGAGTTGCCTACGTACCCAGTCAAGGGATCGAGCCTAACGTAGTTCAAGGAGTTTTAGGTAGCTAATGATAGTATCTCCTGAGATTCATGGCGTTCCATGATCGGATTTCAGGTATCCAGGTTCGTGCCTTCAGGAGCCTGTAAATGCCAGGTCGTACCATGTGGATGATCAGATAGGGACCTTTCCAGTTGGTTCCTAGTTTTCCAGCGCACGGCTCTTTGGTATGATTGAAAACTTTTCTAAGTACTAGGTCACCTGCAACGAATTGTCGGGACCTGACTTTTGAGTTGTAATGTCGGGCCATTGCTTGTTGGTAGTTTTGAATGCGAAGCAAGGCTTGGTTTCGCCGTTCCTCGATTAAATCGAGGTTATCTAATAGGAGCTGATCATTGGCTTTGGGGTTAAATGTACAGAGTTCCCGGCGGAGGCTCCCGATGATGGTTTTGGCTGGGACGACAGCCTCCATCCCGTAGGCTAAGGAGAAAGGAGTTTCTTCCGTAGCCTTTCGTGGGGTGGTTTGGCATGCCCAAAGCGCCTCAGGTAGTCTTTCAAACCAAGAACTTTTACTGATTCTGAGACGTTTCTTGAGGTTTGCTAATATCGACTTGTTAGCAGCCTCCGCCTGACTGTTTCTCTGAGGGTATCGAGGTGTCGGCGTAGTGAGACGAATTTTCGACTTGTCGAAAAATGCTTTGAAGTCATTAGATATGAATTGTGACCCGTTATCGGTTATGATTTCGTATGGGACGCCGTGACGGCAGATGATGTCTCTCCATACGAATCATTTGGTTTCGACTTTAGTTACCTGCTGGAGAGCTTCAGCTTCTATCCATTTGGTGAAGTAGTCTGTTAGGACTACAAGGAAGCGTAGCTTTTGCTTTCCTCTTTCTGATTTTACTAGTGGTCCTATGATATCCATGGACCATCTCATGAACGGGTATGGGGCGGATATCGAGGATAGTTTTTCCGTAGGCTGATGTCTAATTGAAGATGAGTAGACCTCACAATCAGCGACAATGGTAGGCCAGAAATAGCCATGTCTTTTGATTCAGATAGCTAAGGCTCTGCCATCGGCGTGGTTTCCACAGGTGTCCTCATGCCTTTCATGAGTTTGATAGCGTCGAGGCCGTGGACGCATCTCGGGTAAGGTCCCGATACGCTTTGCTTATAAAGGAAAGATTCCATTATGCAGTATCTTGCGTTTATTGCTTTGAGTTTTCGAGCTTCCCATTTATGGGGGGGGACCTTGCCCTCCGAAATATACTGCATAATTGGGATTCTCCAGTCCTCTCTTCCTATGATTTTGTCGTGAAGGGAGGGAGGAGGTCCTTGTGCTGGATCAGGTTCCCGGGTGTTGTTATGGCCGGAGGTCGTGCCCTCGGGGGTATTCCTTCGGTTAGGTCCCTGGAACCTATATCTAGAGGAATATTTTCAGGGGACGTTAACTTCCGGAGCTAGGACCGTGTCCTCGGCTGAAGTTTTAGGTTCGGGGGAATATCTCGTTCTGCGCGTGTTTACTCTGAAGACGAGTGGGCTTGGAGGCTGGGTCGTGCCCCCGGTGGTGTGCTTTTTGAATTTGCGAGTTTTGGTTTTTGGAAACCAGAATGTTGTTAGAACTTGGGTTGCTGCTGATTCGGAGCAGCTACCTTATGTTTGCTCTTTCGGTTTGCTATCGATCTCAGCTTTGGTAGCTATGTCGATGCTTGGTTTTTCGATTCCTTCTACAGGTATGATTCGTTTTACTAGGGGATCTGATGTGGACGCCAATGCAGCTAGCGCATCTGCTGAGGAGTTATCTCCTCGTGGGATTCTCGTTAGCTCGAATTTGTTGAACTGTTTGGTGAGGCTTTGTATGACTTCGAGGTATGCCCCCATTCTTTCGTCCCTCGTTTCATACTCCCCATGAAACTGGCTAGCTACCAATTGTGAGTCGCTGTAAGCATTCAGCTCTCGGATTCCGAGGATTAGGGCGAGTCTCAATCCAGCGATTAATGCTTCGTATTCAGCCTCGTTGTTCGAGGCATTAAATCCGAGCCTGTACGATTGTTCGATGGTTTCTCTGGCTGATGGGGTCAGCCTTAGGCCGATTCCGGAGCCTTGTTTTGATGAGGCTCCGTCGACATACAAGCTCCATTTCGGAGCTTCAGCTCTCGGATCTAGTTGTTCGGATGATAGCTCGATGATGAAATCGGCGAGGACCTGAGCTTTTATGGCTGCTCGGGGTCTATATTCGATGTCGTATTCGCTGAGCGCTATGGCCCACTTAGCTAATCGTCCTGATTGGCTAGGGCTGTGCAGAATCGTGCGTATTGGTTGTGAGGTCATTACCACGATCGTGTGTGATTGGAAGTAAGGTCGTAGCTTTCTGGCGGCTGTTACAACCGCCAGAGCTAACTTCTCCATAGTAGGGTATCTGGTCTCGGCGTCTATTAGGCTTTTGCTCGTGTAATAGACGGGTCTTTGCTCGTTCTGTTCCTCTCGTACCAATACGCCACTCACCGCAGCAGTTGATACAGCGAGGTATAGGTACAGGGGTTCTCCTGTTACTGGTTTGGATAGGATCGGGGGCTCGGAGAGGTAAGCTTTCAGTTGTTTGAAAGCTTCCTCGCATTTCTCGTCCCATAGGAGCTTCTTATTATTTTTTAGAAGTTTGTAGAACGGGAGGCATTTATCGGTGGACTTAGATATAAATCGATTCAAGGCTGCGATTCGTCCAGTCAATCTTTGTACCTCCCTGGTTGTCTTGGGTGACGGCATTTCCAAAAAGGTCGTTATCTGTTTTGGATTGGCTTCGATACCTCTTTCGGTGACGAGGTAACCGAGAAATTCGCCCGAAGGCACCCCAAAGGTGCATTTTGCGGGGTTTAATTTCATATCATATTTGTTGAGGACATCGAAGCATTCTTTTAGGTGGGAAATGTGATTTTCCCCAGCTGAGGATTTGACCCGCATGTCATCGATGTATACTTCCATGGTTTTTCCGAGCTGTCCGGCGAACATTTTGTTCACGAGCCTTTGGTAGGTAGCTCCAGCGTTTTTTAATCCGAATGGAATTACCTTATGACAGTAGGTCCCGCGTTCGGTTATGAATGCAGTTTTTCTTGATCTTCAGGATTCATCATGATTTGATTATATCCCGAAAAGGCATTCATAAAGGACAAGAGCTGATGACCAGCTGTCGCTTCAACGAGGCGATCGATGTGAGGTAACGGGAAGCTGTCTTTAGGACAAGCCTTGTTCAGGTCAGTGAAGTCTACACAGATTCTCCACTTCCCGTTTTTCTTTTTCACTACTACGGGGTTAGCTAGCCAATCGGGGTAGTGTACTTCTCGGATGGACCCTGCTTTCGTAAGTCGATCTACTTCGTCGTTGACAGCTTGGGCTTTCTCGAGGCCTAGCTTACGGCGTTTTTGTTTAATTGGTTTGAAAGTAGGGTCTACATTGAGCTTGTGAGTGGTGACATTTGGGTCTATGCCCTTCATGTCACCGGTGGTCCATGCGAATGTTTTAACGTTGCTTTTCAGGAAGTCAATTAATTCCTTTTTCATTTCGAGAGGCAGCTCCGATCCGATGTTCACTCGTTTCTCGGGATCGGAGTCGTCAATGCTAACTTGTTCGGTTAGGTTCCTAGGAGGACCTCGAACATTTTGTTGCATCTCTCGGCCTTCCTGGATCTGTAATTGCTATTGGGGTGATTCTTTGAGGATTCCGAATCCTCCCAAGTAACAGATCCTGGATATCTTCTGGCTACCCCGTACGGTGGTTATTCCGTCAGGTGTTGGAAATTTCACGCACTGGTGATAAGTGGAGGCTACTGCCTTCATCTTATGGATCCAGGGTCTTCCTAGGATCGCATGGAATGGAGAGGGTTTATCGATGACTACAAAATTGGTCATTTTCATGATTCCTCCGGCTATGACTGGGAGCTTGATAGTTCCCAACGGGGTGACTGTTTCCCCGGAGAAGCCTACGAGGTTAGCTTTCTGACCGATAATTTCATAGTCATCTATTTCCATTCCTTTCAGGGCGTTATAGAAAATAAGGTCGACCGAGCTTCCGGTGTCAATCATTAGTTTTGGCACCTCGTAACCTGCTATGTTCAGGGTGACGATTAGGGCGTCATTGTGAGGTCTGTCGAGATCTGATGTCTCGCTTTCCCAGAAAGAAATCTTAGTGTTGGATTCGGGATTGGGAGGCTTAGACTGAGTATTTGAAATAGCCTTCCGCACATGACTCTTGATTGAATTAACTGAGTCTCGACATATGTCGGAGCCTCCGAGGATATAATCCACTCTCGGGCTGGGGCTCGACTGAGGCGGTGGTTTGCTCATGAGGGCCTCGATTTGTAGACTCTTCCCTTGGGGAAATTTCCCAAGAATCATGTCAACTCTTTTCTTGGGAGCTGGCGGTGGCGAGTCTGTCTCCTTCTCAGGAGATCTTTCATGTTTTGGAGAGGTGACTCTGGGACCTCTTTTCTGGTAAGGATGTGGCTTTTTTAGTTCCACGTCCTTTAGTTCCTCAGCTACGAATTTAGCTGCCAACTGTCGTTGGAGGTCCCAGCATTCCTCAGTTGAGTGCCCTTTTCGATCGTGATAAGAGCAGTGTTTGTTCTCATCGTAGCCTTTTGTCCAGGGAGTTTTGCTTGTCGCAGCAACAGGTTTTTCCTGTTGGACTTCCTCAACAGCATACGAGTGTTCTCCCTGGGTCTGATGGCTCCGAGAGCTCCCTTTTCTAGAGGATTCTTTTGCTTTCGAGGTTTCACCTTTCGGGTGACTCTGGGATTTCTTATGGATTTTATCCAGTGCAGCTGTTTCCTCCTCCAAGGTAATGTATCTCGATGCTTTGTGAAGAGCATCATCGATAGTTGGGGGAGGGTTAAGCGTTAGCTCGGGCCAGAATTCTGATTTGTACCAGAGGCCTCTTCTAAAGGCTTCGATGGCAACTTGATCGTTGGGATTCGAGAGCTTAGTTCTGACTGCTCTGAATATTTCGGTATAGACTCGTAACTAATCTCCCATTCCTTGTCTTATTTACCAGAGGTCGGCCTCGGAAGCTTACTTTAGGATATGGATCGAGTATTACTTCACGAAGGCGTTGGTGAGCAGGTCGAAATTGTCTATTAAGTTCGGCTCAAGGCTCGAAAACCATTCGAGAGCTGTTCCGACCAAGTTTTCGGCGAAGGTTCTGCAGTAACGCATCTCGCATTCTCCTCTTGTGAAGTGAGCTTTCACGATAGCTAATCGGAAGGCTCTCAAATGAGCCTTAGGATCTGAGGTCCCATCATATTCGGGGATCCTAATTTTCCGGGTATCTCTTATGTAAGAGCTAGCGTTTTGTTTGTGAATGGGGTCCCACGGATTTCCTCAATCAAGCTCTCAATTTCGGGACCTGAGCTCGCTTTGTGAACTTGAGCATTCAACTTTTAGGGAGCTGTGTGAGTCTGGCGAACAGGTTCCTGACGGAGTCGAGTTTGGTCATTATTCCAGGCAGACACCTGGCTAAATTGCTCACTAGCTCTTGGGTTATTTTGATGAGTGTCACCAGTGGGATGAGCTGCGGGGTCAGCTTCTGCCCTTTAATGAGCGCCCAGATTCAGGGTTACATCCCCAGCCCGATAAGCAGAAGCAGATGTTCTGCCTCCAGAAAGAAAGGATATTCCTTCTCCTGACCTGAAAACAGGTGGAGGAGTAGGCAAGCGTGTGCTGGTCAGTAACCTGATCGAGCGTAAAGCTGGTTGTCGCTACGTTACTTCCCATAGCGCTAGTTACAGGTGGGTTAAATGCAGGAGCTGTTCCAGCATAGGGTGTCTGGAGAATAGGTTCCTGCCTATCTGGAACAGTGCTCTTTAAATCGTTGCTGCTGAGCAGTTAGCTGTTGCAACGTACGCTCATTCTCTTGAGCTCTGTCTACTAACTGCACTATCATTCGACGGATCTCAGACAGCTGAGCCTCCGATTGATTCGGAGCGGGTTGACACTGAGGGTTCTTGGGGGCTGTTACCCCAGAGACGGTTTTCACTGGAGAACCTTGGGTTAGTTATTCCAGTGGTAGTCTTATCGGGTTGAGCATCAACCGAAGGCCAAAAACTGTTGCTCTGAGCGGTGATCAGTGCATTGAAGCTCTGGGATCAGTGCATTGGAGCCTCCGTTGTTTGGTGAGCCATAGCTCTGGGAAGGTATCGTATCAGATACGTGTCACGTAACATACCAGGTTCTGGTCAGGTATCGTATCCAAAGGTCATGTCTTCAATTACAGAAGACCTTTGGATAAGAGATAACAGATCTCAAGACCTTTGGATAAGAGGTCTCGGGACCTTTCGGTAATAGGTCTCGGGACCTTTCGATAAGAGGTCTCGTGACCTTCGGATAAGAGGTCTCGGGACCTTTTGATAAGAGGTCTCGAGACCTTTCGATAACAGGTCTCGTGACGTTCAGATAAGAGGTCTCGGGATCTTTAGATAGTTGGGCCTGGTTCTGGCTAGGTATTGTATTTGGTACCTGTTTGGTATCGCACCAGGTACCTGTCCGATATCGTACCAGGCTCCGATTCGGCTGGGATCTCCCAAAAGTCTCTTGTTCAGATTCGCGGGGACCTGAGGCTGAGGTCTCATAGGAGCCTCATGTTCAACTTCGCGGAGACCTGAGGCTGAGGTCTCATAGGAACCTTTCGCTCAGATTCGCGGGGACCTGAGGTTGAGGTCTCATAGGAGCCTCTTGCTCTGGTTCACTGGAAACCTGAGGTTGGATCTCATAGGAGCCTCCTTTCAGATTCATGGGGACCTGAGGCTGAGGTCTCATCGGAGTCTCTCGCTCTGGTTCACTGGAAACCTGAGGTTGGATCTCATAGGAGCCTCCTTTCAGATTCGTGGGGATCTGAGACTGAGGTCTCGTCGGAGCCTCTCGCTCTGGTTCACTAGAGACCTGAGGATGGATCTCGTAGGAGCCTCTTGTTCATGTCCACATAGAGAATTGCAGAAATCTGCACAGATTTTGCACATAGCGGACTGGGTTTTGCACGGAACATCTTCTGATAAAACTTTGAGAAAATGGTGTACGCACGGATTTTGCACGGAACAGTTCTCTGATGAAACTTTCAGAAAACATGTCCCCTCGGATTTTGTACGGTTTCTGATAAAACTTTTAGAAACCTGTAAATGCACAGATTTTGCATGGAACAGTTCTCTGATGAAACTTTCAGAAAACATGTCCCCTCGGATTTTGCACGGTTTCTGATAAAACTTTCAGAAACCTGTAAATGCACGGATTTTGCACGGAAAGTTTTTGTAAAACTTTCAGAATTCAGGGTGATCCAAATCATGGTCGATGGGATCCATTCTCAAGTTACGGAGTGAAGGATTCAATTATCTCGTCCCCACAGACGGCGCCAAAATGTGAGGGATAAAACTCACTTTCTAATTTAGGTTAGGTTAAGATTGGGGAGAAAACAATCGTGGGCTGAATCCCTTAAGAACTTAGAGAATGAATTATGATTGTATTGAGGAATAAGAATTTCAAAGATGTTTAAGATGAATACAAAGAATATAATCGAATGATTTGAGAGTTACAATGTGTGTGTAAATTTGTAACTAAGCGTGAATGAATCCCCCAGAGAGTTTTCTCTGATCTCCTCCTTCTCCTTAAATAGCTCTCAGCCACGTTTGAAGGATCCTAACCAGCCTCCGAGATTTGCTCCGTGAGTTGGGGGATTCTCAACAGTCTCCTTTTGACCGGGTCCTCCGCAACCAGCCTGAGCTACTCCTGTTAGCTCCTTGTAAATCAGGTCCGGAGCTCTCCTCCGTGACCTGTTTTGTTAACGTTCCTTCCTTAGCAAAAACAGCCTCCGGCCTCTTTTTGACTCTTTTCTCAAAAGATTAATTGCCAAGGGGCTTACAGTGACCCATAGTCAACTCTTATCGTTCTAGCCCATTAGTCTCAGCTAGCGGGCCATATTTGGGCCCAACATTATCCATGTTTCCAAACAGTACCAAAAGGTACTTCAGTTTTAATAATATAGATTCTCATGCTCCAGTAAAAATTCTATAAATTAATAATCAATAAACTAATAAACACAATACAATAGTAAATTATATTGGTTCTGAACTAGGCGGGTTCAAAAAATGACACAAATCGATAAGATAATGAGTAATAATAATTTACAAAATCCCATCTAACTATGTAGTCCCATAGAAATTATAAATTAATAATTTATATATATATGGTTTATATAAATATAAAATATACATTATATTGTTTGTTTTATATTGACAATAAAGTCTATTTCTATTTTTTAAGATTTCATAATATTTTACTAATATTTAATAATATTACATTTAAAACACATTGAAATTGTATGATGCATATATCATGTAGATCAAATAATATAATAAAAGAAAATGAAATTTAATATATGTATATATATAAACATTGATATCAAGTATTTTTATACATTCTAAAATATAAAAATCTGAAATAGAAATATTTATAAATTAATAACTCTACAAGCTAATAAAATACTATAGTCCCAACAATTTATAGAGTTTTTATACTTTAAAAATGTGGCTTCAAATGTAATAATTGTTTTTGTGGCATGGCGATCTTGCTTTATTAGCCTTATGGAAGGCACGTTCCTGTCACCAGCATCTTTCCAGCAGTATAAACTACATTTTTATTTATTTATTTGCCCACCGTTATTTAGAAGGTCTATGACCTGCTTCATCTCTTTGGTTATATATTGGAACTAATATTGCCTACAATTGGGAAGTTAATCTTGTGGACGTGCAAATACATATATCAATGCCAGAATATTCTCAATCCTATCCCATGAGCGGCGGTAATGGTCAGCACAGTTACATTCATCATTCTTCATACCAGGTATGCTCATGGGCGGATCTAGAAGGGTTTATTATGGGGGGCAAAATTTTCAAACTTTAAAAAGAGGGACATTTAACCCTATGTTTGAGTTTTTATGGGGGGCAAGTTCAACCAAATTCTTCAAAATTTATTATAAATAGTAAAGAAAAACTATATTTTTGTAAAATCCATAGGGGGCAGATGCCCCACCCTTGCTGTGTGTACATCCGCCACTGGGTATGCTATTCTAAATTTATAAATATTCTTATTTGCTACGTATTGATATGTGATTTAAATTTATGAAGAATATACTTCTTAATTTTTTTGATTTTTAAGACATTGTTGTCTCTATAATATTTGTGAGACAGAAAGCAACCATAGATGGTGCTGAAGAAAAGACAAGGCAATGCATCTTAGAAAAACTCGATCTCCTTAATCTGAATCCGGATATGGATACTTTTAAAATTGCAGATTATGGTTGTTCCATTGGACCGAACACGTTTCATGTTGTTCAGACTATCATTGATACAGTGAAATACGAACAAGTTAAGGAAAACACGTTCGAGTTCCAAGTATTTTTCAATGATCAATCCAACAACGACTTCAACACACTCTTTAGAACCCAACCACCTTCCTCTGAACATGAATATTTCTCGGTTGGAGTACCAGGCTCCTTCTATGGCCGTATGTTACCACGAAATAGCATCCATATCGGACACACTTCTTACACGACTCACTGGCTTTCCCAAATTCCTGAGCACGTAGGTGACAAGAAATCTCCAGCTTGGAACAAAAATAACATTATTTGCAATAACTCAATAGAAGAAGTGACCAAGGCCTACAAGGTCCAGTTCATAAAAGACATGAAGGTTTTTCTTGAAGCTAGAGCAGAAGAGATGGTTCCAGGTGGACTGATGATCGTTTTAGGACAATGTTTGTCCGATGGGATCCCCTTTTTTAAGACATGGCAGGGTATTGTGGTCGATACGATCGGTGATTGTCTTATGGATATGGCCAAATCGGTAAGACATTCTAAAAACCTTTCTAATGTTTTCAAACTAATATCATTATCTTTTTATCATATACTATATGCAGGGCCGGCCCTGGGCTAAAGCCCGTGAAGCAAAGGCTTCGGGCGCCAGGATTTATTAAAATGTTAGGGGCATCATGTTCTTGAGGTTTCATTGGTCTAGTGGCTTCCATATGACTTGATTCAGCTCTATGCCCGGGTTCGACGACACTTGTAGCCCTTTTTATTCTTTATTCATAATAAAGACAATTTACTTAACTAAAATATTTGAAAATATATGAACGGAAGATTCTTACTTTTTTCTGTTTTTTTTTATTTCTTTATATTTAATTAATGATAAAACCATAAAATACATAATTTACAATAACCTAATTTATTTACCCTAGCAATTTCAATTGACGTTCAATCTTCTTACTTTTCAACTTCTTTTTCTTATTCTTCTCTGCCGATCACTGCATCTTCCATTATTAATTTGTTAGTAAGAAAATTAATAGTGTTTTTAGAATAGGTGTATCTCCTAATCTATTTAAGTTTTTCTTCTTTTTTTGTTTTTTTTGTTTTCATCAATCTCCTGTAACTTTTTTTTTGAAATTTGCTTAAGTTATATTTACTTGTTTTCTGTTCTAGCATATGTATAATCATTGTATTGGCTTCTGTTATCTAAATTATGTTTTTTTGTAATATTTTTGAATTGTAGAGAATGCTTCCAGGAAATAGAATAAAAAGTCAATCAAATGGAGCTGAGAATAAGAAGAAAAAAGCCAGACAAGATGAATTGGTCAAATCTCAAGCTAATGCTATGCTTAAGTATGTCACGAGAACTAAAAGTTCTAAAGCTGATAAATCTTCTGACATTGAAATGGACAAAGAAGATGAAGAGCTTGTTTTTGAAGAAGATGAAGAGCTTGTTTTTGAAGAGAAACTATTAGAGATGATGCAGACGGTATGAATATGGACAAAAAACAATCTGAGAATGAAAATATGGAATCCAAAGAGAAAGCTAGTGAAAATAAAAGTCTGCTTGAGGAGGTTGATATGGATGATCTTGGAAACTGGAAGAAAATTGAACAAAGAATGAGAGATTATTTGGTTGAAAAAGGTCCACCAACCAGACCTCCAATTGATTATCTTTTTCCAAGAGATGGTATTGAAAGATGTTTCACTTATTCATGTTATACAAGAAGAATGAGCAATGGAGAGAAACAAGACAGAAGATGGTTAGTTTACTCAAAATCTAAAGATAAAATCTTTTGTTTTTGCTGTAAATTATTCACTCAAGAAAAATTTCCTCCTATATTGGTAACTACTGGATATGATGACTGGAGAAATGCTTCACAAAGGCTGAAAAATCATGAAACTAGTTACAATCATATTGTTTGCATCAGCCGCTGGATTGAGTTAGAGATGAGGCTGAAAAAGAGTGAAACTATTGATAAGCATTTGGAGGAGGCAATTAATAAAGAGAAGAAACATTGGAGAGATGTGATGTTGAGGATAATTGCAGTGGTAAAGACTCTAGCAGAAAGAAATCTAGCATTCCGTGGAGAGAACGAAAAAGTCAGTGATCCAAACAGTGGAAATTTCTTGGCTTTTATTAAGATGATTGGAGGCTTTGATGAAGTAATGAAGGAGCATATACGACGAGTTGACAAAGGTGAAACTCAATATCATTATCTTAGTCATAAGATTCAGAATGAGCTGATAGAATTACTTGCTAATGAGATTAGGATGGTAATCTTAAAGAAGATTCAAGAGGCAAAGTATTTTTCAGTCATTTTGGATTCTACTCCGGATATTAGTCGCAAAGAGCAGATGACTTTTTTGATTCGATGTGTAGATGTTTCTACGGATTCACCTAAGGTTGAGGAGTTCTTTTTGTCATTCTTGGAAATCAAAGACAAAACAGAAGAAGGAATGTTTACCACTCTTCAAGATGCATTGGCTGATCTTAAGTTAAATATTGGTGATGTAAGAGGACAAGGTTATGACAACGGGTCTAATATGAAAGGAAAGCACAAGGGTGTTCAGAAAAGATTGCTGGATATTAATCCAAGGGCCTTTTATACTCCATGTGGGTGTCATAGTCTCAATCATGCTCTTTGTGACATGGCTTCTTCATCTGAGAAAGCAGTTTCATTTTTTGGCATTGTGCAACGTTTATACGTTCTGTTCTCGTCCTCACCCAACAACTGGGAAGTCTACAAAGAAATGATGAATGGTACTACACTTAAACCATTATCACAGACTCGTTGGAAAAGTCGTATTGATAGTGTAAAACCAATAAGGTTTCAAACTGTTAAGATACGAGAGACTTTGTTTTACATAGCAGAGAATAATGATAATCTTGGACATCGTAGTGATGCGGAGTGTCTTGCAGAGAGTGAAACACATGGAATTGGAAGATTTGAATTCTTGTTTGGAATGGTCATTTGGTATGATCTGCTTTATGTTGTCAATACAGTAAGCAAATCTTTACAATCAGAGGATATGGATCTTGAGGCTGCTATTTTCCAGTTAGGAGGGCTTGTTGATTACTTGAAAGGCTACAGAGAAACTAGTTTTGAGAAAGCAAAAACTGAAGCTATGCAAATTGCCATTGACATGGAGATTGAATCGGGATTTTCTTCAAAACCAAAACGCTTTATAAAAAAGAAAAAGCATTATGGTGAAGATGCTGAAAAAGTTGATGACATTAACCAGTTAAACGCGGAAGAGAGTTTTAGGATTGATTATTTCATCAACATAGTGGATCAAGCTATAATGTCACTTGGGGTTAGATTCGAGCAATTTCAACGTTACGACGAACTCTTTGGGTTTCTGTTTGGTTTGAAAAGGCTAAAGTCAGCAACAGATGATGAGTTGAAGATATCTTGTGTCAAGCTTGAAGCTTCTCTACATCATGATGGGCATTTTGATGTAGATGGAAAACATCTGTTTATGGAACTTCAATATCTAAGAGGAATGTTGCCAAAGGAAATTACAAAGGCAATCGAGATGTTGGAATTTCTAAAAAGAATGGATGGTTGTTATCCAAATGCAGAGATTGCTTATCGTATATTACTAACAATTCCAATTTCAGTTGCTTCTGCAGAAAGAAGTTTTTCGAAGTTGAAGCTCATCAAGAATTATCTACGATCGACTATGTCTCAGGAGCGTTTAAATGGATTGTCGATGATATCTATAGAGCATGAGTTAGCGGAAAAACTTGATTATTCGAAGTTGATCAATGATTTTGCAGGAAAAAAAGCAAGGAGAGTTATTTTTCATGAATAATGTATTGCTTTTTTGTACTTTTATTTTCTGAGACCAAATTATATTTTAATAATATTTTGTGTTACATGATTTTATATTTTTATATGATAAAAAATTAGAGTTAGGGGGCAACATATTTGTGATTCGCTTTAGGCGCCATGGAAAACCGGACCGGCAGTCTATATGTATCCTTAATGCTTTGGAATTTTTTTTCTCTAAAATGTTAACAGTTATTTAGTGTTATAGTATGACATCTGAAATTGGTAGTAATCAGATGTTTTTCTTTTTTAGGGACTAACGACATAGGAGAGGATCGGGCAGTTCAACATTCCTGTCTATTTTCCACAATTTAGCGAATTAAGGAGAGAGATTCAGCAAAATATTAGCTGCTTTACAATTGAGACTATGGAGAATGTACGTCATCCATTGGAGGATATTCCATTATCCCAAGACTTCATGATTTCCATGTTTAGAGCTATTCTCAGCACCATCATAAAAGAACAGTTTGGAGAATGTGTAATAGATGAGCTTTTTGATCGGCTTTCTACGAAACTCGCCAAGCACCCGATTGATATTAAAAAGTGCGAGAAAGATATGAACTATTTTATATTGCTTAAACGAACATGAAGAATGATTACTCCATTTCGTTGCTCTGTTCTGAACATGAACATGAACAACATTTTTCTCTAATCTTTCCATGATAAAGTAATTTTTTTGCATTATCTTGTCATGTGCATTATTGAACTACTTGCGTCGTTAGTCGTTTGTCTCCTTATGTGTCCTTATTTATTAGTGTAGTTATCTAATCAAATAAAATTATAGGTTCAGACTCTATGTTTCTGATTGACTACTACTTTAGGTTAAAATTCTATTTTGAAGCTTTTTTAGATTTGAATCTATTTTCACATTTTCTCAATGTACATATTTTCAGATCTAGAAATTATCCAATAGAGTAGACTTCCTTAAAAGTTTAGATTCATAGACTTTAAATGAAATATACTAAGTTATAAATTTTAATCAAACATCATTAGAACCCTACTGAACTTTCATTATCTTCCCCTGGAGGAGTAAACACTGCTTTTGCTGCAAAGAAATATACTGGGTAATGTGCTGAGTGGTCTATCTATGCAATGGGGGGAGAGAGGATCAAAATCAGTTAAAACTTGAAATATTTAGGGAAAGAAGAAGCTCCTTTCTCTAATCTTTGCAACATTTTTCTGAAAAAGGCAATTTATTTTCATGCATAGCTATCATAGGTGTAAGCTTAAAAAAAATTGAAATTAATTAGGTTTAATTAACATAATACCCTAAATATATGATTATGTGATTAATATACCTTGTTCATAAGCTTCAAATCCTTTTAGCCAATTCCTAATACATATCAGAGCTTGCACATTTTTTGGAAGTAGACGGCTCCTGTATTTGTTCAGAACTCGCGAACCGATGCTAAAAGAGGATTCTGAAGCCACCGTTGTGATTGGAATGCTAAGTAGATCACAAGCCATTGCTGGCAAATCGCCATACCTATGAGTATTATCTTTCCACCACTGTAGAATATCCAAGCTTTCAAAGCTATCCATATCTAGCGCAGGTTCTGCCCCCACGGATGGTAAACTGAACAGATTTAGTTTTGCTTTTACTCGCCTTTAAAGATGATTCAATTCCACTATCTAGAGTAGACTGTAACATTGGTTTCTTGGATTTCAAGGCTAGCTTGGTTCTGCAAGTAGCTTGGGTCGGTGGAGGACTGATTTCAACATCACTATCATCTTCATCATCAACAACTTCAATAAGCTTTCTTTTGCTTCTTTGTTCATATTTAGCTCCATCATATGAACCATCATCAGCCTCATCAGCTGCAGAAAGAGCTCCAAGGAGTTGTTGAGACTCTAGATCAATTGTATCCAGTGGCTTAAAATTTGGATCAAAACTTGAACTCATCTCTTTCTCTCTTTGTCGTTAGAAACAAGTTTTTTTTTGGGGTAAAGAGTCGCAGACTCTGTGTCAACGTCGCTAGTTTTTTTTTTTGTTAGGGATTTAGGGTTTGCTTGTTTATTTTATGTAATTTTAAAAATTATACTAATTATTTACTTATATTCCATTGGTCAAGAACTCAACTTTATTAACTTACTAATTAATGACTTTCAAGTTTCAATCCTACGATACACAAAGTAACAAACACACAATTACACTATAAACTTGTAATGACGGCACCTTAAACTTGTCCCTAACCGCTGCACCGTTCACCGTGTTCCCCATTCAAGCTTCCCATAGCTGCTGAAGACTCGAACCCGTTGCGGTGTGGACGTGGTTGCCTCACAGGAGAAGACGGGTAATGGTTGTAACATGAAAATGAATAAAGAGATAGAAGTGATTGATCTGGACAACGATGATACCCCAGATGTGGTCAAGTCCAGCAATAATCCCGGGAGAAAGTACGGCTAAGTCCCACTATAAACCTATATATACACACATGTTTGATATTTTTGGCTAATGAGTTCTTGACTGAAACATGTAACAGGCAAGAAGCTGCGGCATATATGGGCATCAATGACGTTCCAGACTACAATGAAGGGCTCATGATGGTAGAGTATCTTGATTCATTTGGACACATACCTGCTATAAACCCGGGAATGAGTACTAGTAGTGTTAAAAACTCCTGGTCCGGAACAGGTTCAGTGTCAGATGCAGCCTTCGATTCTACCTGTTCAGATGCTTCGCATTGGTCAACTAGTCATCCTCAGTCTCCCCGGAGGTATGTTAATGAGACTCTCTAGTGTACACTTTGCTGGTTAAAACGCTGAGTTCGGATTCTATGGACACAGAGTTCACAACAATGGCTGGAAGGCGTCTCCGTGACGCTGTGAAGTCATATCTTATCTCTTTAGACAGCAAGGAGTTCGGCAAAAACCTCCATGTTGTCATCGCTGGTCTCACCAACACCTATTCTCAGTACATCACCACTTACGAAGAGTACGAGGTTCAACGTTACGAGGGAGCTTCAACGCTATACGGCCCACACACACTCACTGCTTACATCCAAGAGTTCAAGAAACTAGCCACAGCTTTAGTCAACGGTCAAAAACTAGCCACAGCTTTAGTCACTGCGTATCACACACGCATTCTCCATTTACTTTTTTCTAGTTTTAAACGAAGCTACAAAGAGAAGCCCTTGTATACATATATCTTATAAGTTATCACCACACAACCATTTAACAAAAACACTCTGTCTGATTTATTGGTTGAAGAGGTGACAAAGGATACGTGACATATATAACCTTTGATATACTAATAAATTGGTCTAAATGATAGAAAGTTTTGCACTCTTTTAGTACACCAAGACAGAGAGGTACTTACTTTACTTGTCAAGTGTTTTAAGTCAACATAGAATGTGGTTTGGTTGCTAATTCTCACCTGAAAACGTCACAAGGAGCCCTTGGAAACGACCAAGCACCAAATAACACAAGTTCTGTCTTTGCATAATTTACACAAGTTTTGAAGCTGAGTCATCATAACTCATGCTAGCTCTTAATAATATCAATAGACAACATGTTTGCTCTTTGGTTTGTCAGTATTATCATCGTTATTTCAAATGGTTTTGGACTGTTTGGTAAGATGTCTCATTCCTGATAATGCACTGATGCATCAACACTTACAACACTTACAAGTTACACCAAAGAAACTAGATGAGAAAAGTATAGCGGGCCACCCATATTGTCCCGCGTCCCGCTCTGGCCCAACCCGCTACGACCCAATACCGCCGCAGATTATGCCCGCAAGGCCCGCTAACAAACGGGCCGTAAACCTTGTGTCCAATCCCGCCCCGCATTGGGCCTTTACGGGCCAGGCCCGTGGACAAGCCATCATTTTGCCATCTCTAGTGTAAGGGGTTAGGAAACACAACAACAAATAGTTTGATCATATATTAAAAAAGGAAATCAAAGAGTTTCCTGCATTAGGGGAACCTTTCTTACAAATACAATATATTTGGATAATCCCGGTGGAAGTTCATCGGGAACCCAAAGTAGTGCCACAATCTCATATAGGTTTGGGCGTTTGGAGGGATTCGTCGATTTCGATCTGGTTGATTCGGATTTTCGATACTATGCTCATAAGTCACATTCGAGTTTTATTAATTAATAGGTCATGTTCGGTTCGGTTTGGATCAGATTGTAACCAATGCTGAAATCGTCCAAAAATATATTTTTTAAAAAACCTGAAAAAATTGTCAAATTTTATTTTCAAAATATATAAAATATGTACAAATCTAATTAAAAATTAATTAAACTATTTAACCCAACTAAAAAGTATTCAAAATAATAAATGAAACAAAATACAAAAAAAAAATCAAATACTATAAAATATCTAAATTACCTTAAAATGTATAAAAAAACATTAACATATTTAACTAATTTCAAATATCTTCGAATCTTAATTTGGATTTCGGTTCGGGTTATACCCAAACTCCAAATTACTAAACTCATAAGTTTCATTCGGATTCAGATCCAGTTTCGATTTCTTCGATTCAAATTTAAGTAGGTACTAGATTTTGACCCGCCCTTGAAAGGGCGGGTATATTTTTTGTATATTAAAAATTATATATAATTAATAATATCTCGATTTCCATTTTTTAAAAATCGAAAATACATTTTGATTAACTTTTTTAAAATATAACATATTCTCATTACCATATTCTTTTCAAGTTGTTATATTTAGGTAAGATATGAAAGATTATAAATGTAGATGGATAGTTGAGTAATAGGGATAATTACAAATATATGTTTTTAATTAAATGGTATCATAAATTATGTAATACACTAACAAACTTGAAACAATCCAAAAGTTAAAGGACAACTTTTAATAGTAGATAAATTTAGGACTATATTTTAATAGAGTAGATACGTATGTGCTTTCTTATGCTTTTTGACATATCTGTTTAGATTAATTTTTAAATAAGAAAGAAAGCATATTCTGATCTGTTATGGTTAACAGATTAGATATTACGGATATTTTATTGGTTAGAATAAGATCAAAAGCATATTCTGATCTGTTAATAGAAGTTATGATACGAAATCCTAGTGATGTAGATAGAGCTTTCATCAGCTGAATAGAAGCGTATCTTATTTGAACAAATATGATATTCTCTGTTGCAGGTCGTTATTTGTAGTTGTTGAACTGACTCTGGTTAATGTTTGTTTAGATCTGATTTAATCCATCTTTAAAATGGTTAGTATATTCTGTATATTATGAATATGAATGGATGTGTTCTTTAAACTATTTAGAAGGCCTCACCAATATCTTATATGATGAAAGTTTGAAAGATGAACATGATATGAACATGATCAGACCACTGAATGTTACACTTGATGAAAAGTATAATAGATGAACCTATAACAGAAATAGAATTTGTAATCTCTGTGAATGTTTGATATGACTATGTAAGATGAACCAATATCTTATAATCTGATATTATCTGACGCAGGTTTTTATTTGAAGAGAAACACTGACGATGACACATAGTAAGATGATGCTTGTATGAGTTAATGTATTGATCATGATGATATATAAGTTCTGGGTCTGATAAATGAACATTGATGTCATAATATAATTTAATTGTATATATGGTCTCAGTTATATTATTCAAGTTATCCGATTTACCTATCTATCTTTAATTCGTCTGGTTTAAGTAGAATACATTTTGGTTCAATTTAAGTGATGCAATTATATTATTCATTCCCGTGTATATAAAGTAGATGAAAGGGTTCAATTAATAACGAAGTCTAGTAACTAATAGAAAGGGTCCAAAATTTTAAAACAACTTTCTGTGGTAGATTTTTTTTAGGACTCTGTTTTAATAGAGTAGATTTTGGTTTGGGATAAAAACGCTTGGGCCTAATTATATATATATAGCATTTTATGTTAAATTGTTGTACTCGACTTGGATATTTCTCTTTTGGGATGTAACTAAAACCATTATACATAATAATTAGACCAAGACATTTGCTTGCGTAAATACCATAACAAGATTTAAGGTGGTGCTGTTCCTGCTTGGCGTGTATTGTTTAGACGATCCAAACCCAAACCTGGCTATTACTTAACAGACAGCATCATGATACACGCGTGAGCAAAAACAACTTGAATCATACTCATTTAAGAACTAATAAATAACACGTTTCCTTCAGGTGGTATCATTGACAAGCTTTGGCCTGGAAGTTACAGGATCAATATCAACTCTGAGACCAATTTCTCGGAGCTGAGGCACATCAACAGAGCCCTGCATCTCCAACTCTGCCACCACCTTCTGGTTCTCTTCGTTCCCTTCCAGCAGGTTTCTCACGCCCCACAAGCCCCACTCCCTCAAGAACGGGTTATCATCGTCCGTCACACACTGCTGCAGCATCACGAACAACCCATCTCTCTCCCTGATCTCATCTTGTACCTCTTTCCGTCTGTACGCGCAATTCCCAATCACAGCCACAATATCTCTCCTGAAGCCTCTGTAAGGACAAGGCTTTCCAGAAGAAGAAGTAGGACTCTGCTTTAGAGCCTTCTTTATTGTTGTTGGAGGCTCAAGTTTCCTAAGCAGATCAAGGAGAAGCTCTATTAGTCCAGAGGACAAGAGCATCTCGACATTACCACCTCCTGAACCGTTTCTAAGTTCTTCGATGCTTCCTCCAGCGCAAGCGTCCCTTATTATAACAAGAGAGTAACCCATTACGTCGACAACAGCTGAACCCGTTGGAAGCTCAGTTCTTTCACCCGAAACAAAATTGAAAACTTCAACTGATTGCCTGAGTAACCCCAGAACGAAATGAGCTGTACTCTTGGGGATAGAAACTTCTTTTAACCGCTCGTTAGCAATGTCAGACACCATCCTCAAAAGAAAGGCTTGTTCTGATGTAAATATCTCGTTCCCAGCGTCGTCCTTGTGGCCTAATTTGGAAAAGAGACCAGGGAAGCAATCTCCTTCAATACAGAGTCTTGAAACCAAAAGCTTCAGCCAGTAATCCTCTACAGACCCAACTACAAAATTCATTTACAAAAACTTAGTTGGTTCCATTCCATATCTGATCAAACTGCATCACTAATGCCTTAAACATTATTGATCAAACTGCATCACTAATGCCTTAAACATAATCAATAGTCTTATATAAAGATCCTAAGCCTAACGATTTCTTTAACATTGGTCTCAGGGAATGACAATTTTGTGTTCCAATGTACTCACCTGAAGATGAAGTCCGTAGAGTCTCAGCAATGATGTTGAGTCCATCATCGCTGCAAAGTTGTGAAGCTATCTTCTCCGAGCAGCTTCCATCATAGCAAACATACATAATCATGCACAGAGGATCACACGTTTCCCGCCTCCTAACTTTGGCGATCGCCAAAAACCTCTCCGGGAAAAATCGACGCCAAACATCTCTCTGGCGATTCTCTCCCATCACTACAACGTTGGCCAGAACCTGCAATCCGAACCGAACAGTGTCGACATCTCCAATCGCAGAATCCAGCAACTCGGAGATGACAAGAGAACCGTTTTGATCCACGAAAGCCTCCTGATTCCTTGTCTCTCCAGCGCATAGGTTTCGGAGTACTTTCAGAGATAGATTCAGATGATGGCGGGAAGAAGGATAGGGAAGAAGCCGGAGAAGAGAAATGATCGATGGAAGAATATCCGCCTTGGAAGCGAGATCGGAGCGGCCAGAATCGGTCCTTGAAGATTCTATAAGAAACTGCAAACATTCGTCTAGAGAGTGTGATGAATTGGATGACGCACGGAGCAGGGGCTCAAGAACTTGTTCGGGTATAGAAGCTTCCATTGTTGACGGGAAGAGAAACGCAGGTAAGTTTTAGGGCTTATGCTCAGGGGAGTGGAGTGGAGGGGGTAATGCCGTAAACTGGGCCAACAGATTATATAATGGGCTAATACTAACAAGTTCTTATACAAAGACAAAACAAAAGTTTGGGGCTCATGAAACTTTTTTCCTCTTCAATGGGCTAATATAATAAACCTATTAAGTTTTTTTTCTTCTTCCATGTTTTATTCAATCATTTTATATTCTTTTCACTATTTTAATATTTGACTGTTTAGGAATATTTTGTTTTTGTTTCAGACTAGATAAACATATTTGTTTCTTATTTTTATTATATAACTATTTATATTATCCAATTATATTTTATTGTTAGTTGAATTGTATTTAGATAAATAACTAATAATTTTGTTGTTTAGAAAAGATAAAAATATTTTTTTATACACAACTTAAAACACCAGATAATAAGAAACATAATAAGTACTAGATCTTGACTTTACGATCGTATGAGTATTCTTTTCGTAATGGATACTCTTCTTTTATATTAAATCGTAGTTGGAAATTTTACAATATGTTTAATATAAATGTCATTTTATGTTACTAAATCATTATACGTGTTGAGATATTAGAAAAATAATGTGTGATTATGTTTTACTATTCAACAATCTTTCTTTAAAAAAATATATTATCATTTTGACGAATGACAAAAGTATATGTTTCAATTCATTTCAATGGATAAACAATTTTCGTTCATATTCCAATATACTCTTCTTTTTCTTTGTTCAAAAATCCAATATAGTCTTATTTCTATACCTTTATATAGTGATATAAAAATATTTGATCTTTTATTATTATTATTTTTTGGTAGAGTTTTTATTTCACTTTTTGAAATGACATTTTCTATCTAAATGCTATGGAAATGCTTATGTTTTTCTTATTTTATCAGTAAAATTGTTATTTACTTTTTGTGCATTACAAGAATTCAAAAAACTCATAAAATTTAAAGGGATTGGAATCTATCAAATTTATTTGCATTCATTTAAAATCTAAAATAAAAGAATTTAGACAAATGCATTAAAATCATCATCAATCATTTAAAATACTTAAGAATCTATTATTTATGTCTGGTGGAGATGGTTTGATGCATATTATCACTGTCACAAGGAATATTGAGATCACTTCACCTTTAAAATTCTTTGTATTTGTGGTAAGTCCGTCACCCTCAGAATCAATCCAAGCATCATACATTCTTTACCAAAAATCATCGATCTGCTGGATATATTTATCATAAAGTATATAATGAGGAGGACGAGATTCCATATGTTATAGGGTTAGGTATGCATCATGGAGTATCTTGAGAACCTTTATGAAAGAATGATTAATAGAGAATACCAAGGTCGACAACTGGTGTTCATCTCAGGTGATAAATGTTTTCGTCACACAATCAATTTTCTGAGATCTTGGAATGGATGTTATTTATTAAATTTGTAATAAATGTCTTTCATGGTCCATTTACAAGTGACGGCTTTGCAGTCAACTCAGTCAAAGTATATGGCCAAAATCCAAATTGGCACTTTATTATAATGACAAATTCAAAAGTGAAAAATGCTAGAAAAACATCGACGAAGCGTGTACAACCACATAAATATCAGAAATAAAACAAAAAATGAAGAAAAAGAGGTAAGGGTGATTGTTGGGATGTTTCTCTATTACATGTTTCATTGATAATTGTTCATACAATCTCATTTTTGGCTAATCAAGTCCGTTTTGTCTCTTCAACAGTGCTTGATGATACAAATTCGGTTCCATTGCAACTGAAGCATGCACAACCACTTGCACCCATGATAGAATATTTGTTGTTCTCATATTCATTTGGCTTTCCTAATGCATTATCTCACAAAGAATTATGATACGCATATCTATCTTACAATTTGCATGATATTGGCGGCCATACTTCTTATGCTAGGTTGAAGTTGAAACAAACTATTTTCTCAAGTTTCTATGATCTTTTGGGATTTTTTAAGATCAAATTACACAAACAAACTATCATGATCACTATTATTTTTTCCATGAAATTACATAAATATCAAATAAATATCTGCGATCAAACAAACATTATATTCCACTTGACTTCAATAACAAAAGTCAACAATTTGAATAAAAACAATGATCTAAAGTTCTAAACCAACAGTGGCAGCTCATATTCTAAACAAGAACTGAGAAACTGCCAAATTCAATCATGGAAAGTTGCAAAGAAATCATCAGAAACCCTCTCAGTCGCAAAGTCGTTTGCAATCTCAGTGTAGCCACGATTCGTCTCACGGCCCGAATGACTTCAGGGTCAAAAGAAAATTTCTCCTCGTAAGACCAAGTTTATCCCCGGTCTTTTAGGATAGGGTTCTTAATTTAATTTAATTCTTTTTTTTAATTTTTTGGCTAAGAAACGACTCTTATGTCTCTTATTTAAGAGACGGTTCTTAAGTTTTCTTAGTTAAAAGCTAAGAAACGTCTTTTAGAAAAGTTAAAAACCCCTCCTAAGAGACATGTAATAAAAATGCCCTAACTCTAAAAATATTCCAAAACAATAAGATTTTTGACAACCGATCAGTTCTCCGATTCATTTATAATAGATTATTATATAGATTAGCTTCACATGTGGCATGAAAAACAAAGTATGCTTTAAATTCTTGAATCCAATACGACATCTCCTTAGAGCATGATTTTCCCTCGAACTTTTAGTGAAGTTCTTATTTACTTTTTTTGACTAAAAAAAACTAAAAATAAACCAATCGCGGGTCGCCACGTATTAGTAGGGTCCGCGAACAGTACAAGAACCCAAGCAAAGTGGTCTCTTATTGGGAACTTTAAGATATGGTCCTTAAGTTTTGGTGGGGTCCCTTCCCTTAAAATTCCCCTTAAGAACCTCTTAAGAGCTTCATTAATCATGCTCTTAGTATTTGCTTTTCGCTAAAACAAGTTCAAATAGTAGTAGATCAATAGGCTCCAAACCACACATATCCACTTTAACTTGATCAAAAAAATCCACTTTATGTATTAGCATAGGAGATCTTTGACACCATAATTATATAACTACTAGAATTTTTTTAATTTAAATTATATTTTAAAATAAAATTTGGTTAATATTTTAAATTTTGTTATTTTATACCAATATTTTAATATAAATTTTTATTTAGTTAAATATAAAATTAATATAAAATAAACAATTTAATTTAATTAAATTATATATATATATATATATTTAAAATTATGATCTTAATTAGATTTTCAATTATTCTTAAAGTTAAGATATATTTAATCAATTTGTATAAAATTAATAAAATAAATAAAAAGTTATAAAATTATTAGAAGATAAGAAAATAAAACTAAACAAAATTTCTAAAACTCGTAAATATCAAAAAAGAAATAAATAATATTAACAAAAAATATTTTTTTTTTAAAATATGTATAATTTTGAAGTTTAAATTTATTATTTTTAGAAAAAAGATTTTATAAAGTTTTGAAAATTTTATTTAGTAATAAATACTGTAGAATTATAAAAATAGAAAAAATAATATTTCAAAATTTATAAACGTTATCATATTATTTAATGTTATATTTAAGTATATTTATTTTAATGATGATATATCAGCTATTACTATATTTTTAAAAAATTATTTAATAATAACATATAAGTTATTATCATATTTTATAAAATTTATCAAAAATAAAAATACACATTAAATGAAATTGTTCATATGACATTTTGCCTTATATCATGTTATCTTTTTGGTACACCATGTCATCATTTTTGTTGAAATTGAATGTGGTGATGACATGTCAAAATACAACATATAATGTTTAGGGGATTTGAATTATGCAATTTTGTTTTAATACTGATTGAATTTTATAAATAAATAATTAATAAAGTTTTTATTAATGAAATAATTAATATGTTTATGGTTTAAAAAGATTAAAAAAACATAAAGAGTATTATTTATTAGATTTATATACGAAATTAACATATTTGACCAAAAATCTAGATAATGATATGGTCACACACACGAAGCAGCTAAAGAAGTGAAGAATTAATGCCATGAGCAATTCAATCGGAAGAAGGACTATAGATTACAATGGGGCTTCGAACAGAGTGGCGTTGGCTCTTCCACACGAGCAAGCCCGACACAATCTTCCCAGGAGTCATTTGCTTGGCCTTCACCACGACTTTGAAGCTCCTCTTCTGTGAAGCCTTTGTAAACGACAAAATCATTGGCTCCACCGTAATCTCTACTCCCTTTGGTGCTCTAACGGTGGCATTGTACACAGACGATGGTGGTCCCACGTTGGTGACTCTCCTCCTGAACACAGCCATCGTCGAGGCTTTGGCAGTTCTCAACGTCAGTTGTATGGTTGGGTAGTTTAGAGAATCATGGCCGATTCCAGGTACAATGGAGGAGCAGTTTATGGAGCGTGACCCAACTAATGGAGCCAGAGTGGTTGCGTTGTAGCCTTCCCCGCATAAGAACTGGACATAGGAGATGTCGTCCATGTCGTAGACTAAGCCAGGGCTGGCTGCTCGTCTTGGGTTTACTTGGCCTCCTCCATAAGCGAACTCTGCGTCCTTGTTCACTCTTCGGCTTATCGGTTTTGCTACCCAAAACAAATATATATAAGTTAAGGGTTTCTTTCTCTGTTTTCAGTTCCATGAGAAATAAAACAGGGATGATGCATACCTGAGGTAATGATGGCGGACTTGATTGCAGCGGGAGACCAATCGGGATGAAAAGACTTGACATAGGCGGCAACACCAGCAGCATGAGGGCAGGCCATGGAGGTACCAGAGAGGATGGTGAACTTTGAGAATTGGGTGTCACCGTCTAAACCAGTGAGTGATCTCTTGAGAGTGAAGGCCGCTAGTATATCAACCCCGGGTGCAGCAATGTCAGGCTACATACAATCCGCGAAAGATGAGCCATTTCTCATAATCACATGAGAATGAGGAGACAAGTTTAGTTACTATATACCTTGAGAAGGCGTATAGAACCAGGGTTAGGACCTCTTGATGAGAAAGAAGCAACAAAAGGAGCAGGGATTGTCACTTCTCGGGTTTTCTGAATCACAGCAGATGGTGATCTGAACCAAAAACAGGAAACAAAAATGACAAATGTTCTCTAAGGGTTCATTCTTTGTTTTGAATGGCGGCAGGCAATATATCAAAGAGATGAACCTTGAAGAGTTGACATAACGATAAATGGAATCGCCAACGGAGGAATTAACAGAGGTGGCAGGAGCCATGAAGATCTGAGCGTTATCAAGATACTGATCAGTAACAAGGATGGCACCAGCACCACCATATCTCTTAATAGTGGACTCCACACCACCTCCTCCCATTTCACACACCATCACATTTCCTTTCACTTTCTTCCGGTCCAAATAATCAGAGAAACAGTACCTTTCGCATCATCCATCATCAACAACAACAACATGTCTTAGTAACATGAGTTTAGGTTCCTGTCTTCTTCTTCTTAAAACATGATTCAAAAAAAAGTAAGTACCTGGCCAAGGACTTGTCGTCTTTAGACTTAGCAGCATCAGCCCCACTTACAAGCGGGTAAGATTTGGCTTTTGGCTTAAACATGCTTATCCCCATCCCCTTTGAATCATTCAAAATTTTATTTATTTTTAAAATCTAAAACTGATTTTAAGGAGAATTCGGAGATGCTTACAGAGATTGATTTGCCGTTGCCAAGATCGATCTGGCTCTTGAACGTCCGATCAATGCCACTCGCTGCAACCGTCAATATCCACGGCTCGTGGTTCGTCACGCTCCCTGAGGACGGTCCGTCGTTTCCGGCGGACGCCACCGTGAGGATCCCTTTCCTCACGGCGTGAAACGACCCCACGGATATCGAATCGGAAGAATAATCGGCGATTGGACCGCCGATAGAGATGGAGATAATGTCTACACCGTCGTGGATCGCCGCTTCATATCCGGCGAGGATGTCCATGTCAGCGCACCCTGATTTCGCCCAGCACACTTTGTACATGGCCACTCTCGCCGACGGAACCGCGCCGCGGGCTGTTCCGCTTGCTATGCCATAAAGACTCGCGTTTGCGACTAAAACGCCGGCTGCGGTGGACGATGTGTGCGTTCCATGGCCATCGATATCGAGAGGTGACCGGACTTCGCCGTTGGGTATGTCACCGTCGGCCTTGAAGAATTTCGCTCCGATTAGTTTGCTGTTTAAATTCAAAATTAATATCAATAAAGACCCCTTATATTAACGCACAAGTTTCCTAAGCTACTCAAACTATTGAATTGATCAGCTTAGTCCTTGTCTTTAGTTACTTAGGGACTCTTTAACTTCTTTTTTTTTCTTTTTTCTGATTTAAAAAAAAAAACTATTGCGGGACGCCACGTGTCAGTGGGATCCATAAATAATATAAGAACTTTCCAAAAGCTGACTCTTGCATAAGAGATTTAAGAGGATGTACATACAACCTTTTAACTTTATCAGTGGTTCAAAAGTTCATAGTTGTTTTTATAGGATGAGATAGTTATATAATACTTGTTGCATCCAGTGAAATTTTTAAAAGGTCCACACGATCCTTTCCATTTCGCCGGTGGAGGGCCTAGACCATGATCCTGGAAGCTCTCTGAATCTGGAGTTATTCCTGATTATTACATACAACATAGAAAAAATGAATATAAATCAAGCTTGTATATTGCCAACATAATAATATGTAATGAGTTAACATATAGTATATGATAAAACCTGTATCAAGAACACCAATGATAACATCTCTCTCAGCTTTTAGATGTCTTTTTGCTGTCAGAGGAAGCCCCACAAAATCCCATGATTTTGTTGTGTGGAGTTGCCGATACTAATTTCTAAATACACCCACAACCTCTTTCATCTCTGCACCAGTTTTTTGAATTAAGTTATGTTACTTGATAGTGCATGTGTAGCATTTATCTTGTGAATATATCAAATAATTATGGAAGTATAATGTTACTAGCTATGATGGCTGGCTACTAAGCAAGTAAAATATACATACCCATCATCTTCTTAGCTTCATGTGGAGAAAGCTTGGCAGCAAAGGCGTTGAAGACTTTAGTGTAACTATATACCATTCTTTCTTGTGCTTCTTCTTGGCTGTTATATTTTCAAGAAAGATTATATATCAGGGTGGCTTCGATTTATTTTATATGTTATACATAGGCAACATATGCAAAGTGTCATACCTTATATCTAAAGACGAGAGGAGATTTACGTGTGTCTTGATAGCTTCATCTCCACTTCCCAGGTGATCCTCCAGGTAAATGATATAGAAATCCTTTAAAATAGTTTTTTCAAAGTACATCATTCTCCTTATTATGCAACATAACCTTTAATTTGTGCAACTCAATGACAACGAAGATAGCTATGAGGACAAAGCAGTCTAATAATACCTTTGCATGTTTGTTTTCAGCTGAAGCATATCCTTGTGATATCCAAAGAACATGAAGAAGAAGAATAACAGGAACAAGAAGATGAAGTGAACAGTTTGACCTTCCCATATGTAATATTTGTGTTTATGATAAGTTTGGTTATTGGATTATGAGAAGATGACACATTCCCTCATCTATTAATAGACAATAAGAAGACCTCTTGTGGATAAATGAGAAAGCTGATACAACTGTCTAATTTAAATTAATCCGAGTTATACCACACATGCAAAATTGTATAGTTGTTATTGTTAAATATAATTTTATTTTCTTGTTGATGGTAACTTAGAAGGAAAAGAGTAGCCACTTGCGATATCTATTTTTCAAAAGTATGTTGATATATATATGTGTGTATATGCTTATATCCGTATAGAGTAGTAAGAAAAGAAAAATGACCTTCTAGCTAGCTTACTTGAATTCGAATTCAAGAAACTAGGTTTTAACTAGAAAAACTATTTGTAGTGATAGCTTTAAAGTTTTCTAATGTTGGTATATTGTGTATTGTAAGGCTCTCAACTCTAATGTTTCTAGTTATAAATTATTTTGTCACATTTGACTCGTATTTTATGTCATCATTGTCAGCTATATGTTTGCTTAACTCAACAACTCTTTATGTCATTCACTGAATTCCAACAACGACCTTCTCTTTTGTTACAAAACATATAGGGTTATATTGCTAGATAATAAGCATGCACAATTGGGCCTTAGAATTTACCCATTTACGGCCCATTACAATAAATGAGTGAAATGTAAAAGAAGGAGAGCTGACTTTGATCAGTCGCCAGTAGCATTTGAAACCCTCGGTGGCCGGAGCTTTCTCCCGACTAAAACCCTAAATTACAGAATGTCACTGATTCGTCTCTCCCGCCACAATTCATCCTCCTCCTTCAATCTCCTCACGCGCCTCCTTCACGGCGCTTCTTCCGACGAAACAATCTCTACCTCTTCATCACGACTCCGAGACCAGTACAACTTCCAGCCACCACCGCCAGCCTCTGAAGATGCCAACCTTAACCTGAAGAAGAAGAAGAAACCGCCGAAGCCGCAATACCGACCACCATCGTCTCTGGAAGGGGTGAAGAAGATGCACTCCAGTCTCCCCTTCGATTTCAGGTTCAGTTACACGGAGAGTAGCTCCAGTGTGAGGCCCATTGGGTTAAGAGAGCCCAAGTACTCTCCCTTCGGTCCAGATCGATTGAACCGGGAATGGACGGGTGTGTGTGCGCCGGCGGTGGACCCGAAGGTAGAGACGGTGGATGGAGTAGAGGAGGATCCGAAGCTGGAAGAGAAAAGGAGGAAAGAGAGGGAGAAGATACAGGGTCCACCTCTGACTGAAGCTGAGAGGAAGTTTCTTGTTGAGCTTTGTCAGAGGCACAAAACCAAAAGGCAAATCAATCTCGGGAGAGATGGTTTGACTCACAATATGCTCAATGATATTTATAACCACTGGAAACATGCTGAAGCTGTTCGTGTCAAATGTCTTGGTGTCCCAACTCTCGATATGAAGAACGTTATCTTCCACCTTGAGGTTATCTTGTTTTTTTGTGGTTTTATGTTTTATCCCAACTAGATAATGAGTCTTAGCACTTTGGTGTTGTAGGATAAAACGTATGGGCAGGTCGTTTCTAAGCACTCTGGTACCCTTGTCTTATATAGAGGCCGAAACTACGATCCTAAGAAAAGGCCCAAGATTCCTTTGATGTTGTGGAAACCTCATGAACCCGTCTACCCTAGGCTTATTAAAACTACCATCGATGGTCTAAGCATTGAAGAGACCAAAGCTATGAGAAAGAAAGGCCTAGCCGTTCCTGCCCTCACAAAACTCGGTCCATACCCTTTTATCCTTTGTTGTTATTATTCTAAGTGAGTGACATTTGCCTGAACTCTGTTTATCTATTTGTTTCAGCTAAGAATGGGTATTACGGTAGTCTTGTTCCAATGGTGAGAGACGCCTTCCTCGTTACTGAATTAGTACGGATTGATTGCTTGGGGCTAGAGAAAAAGGATTACAAGAAGATTGGAGCTAAGCTTAGGGTGAGATGATGATGATGATGATGTTTCTCTTTCTCTCTGTCTCTTCTTTCACTTTCTTTGTTGTTGAACAAAACACGCTAACATCTCTAAGCATGGTGGTGTGAAGGATCTGGTGCCGTGTATCCTGGTGACATTTGACAAGGAGCAGGTCGTGATTTGGAGAGGTAAAGACTATAAGCCAGCCGAGGAAGACGGTGAATATCCTCCATCCTTCCTTCATCATGCTGAGGCACAAGGACTCCGATGCTGATTCTCCAAACTAGCCAGCAAGAGGCATTTAAGTGCTCCCCTACACTTTTGTATAGTAATATTGTTCCTGGTGAGTATTCTTGTGGTATTGTTTTGGTTAATTAAAAACTACAAATCAAAACATCCTTTAGTTTCTCATTATATATTAATAAGGAAAGAGAGGTAATATATTTAAAACCAAATCTCAGCAAATATTTTTTTAAAAAGTAAACAAAATCTAATGAGAGATATATACAATAATAAAATTTAATTGAAAAGATCGAGAATATCCATCTCTCGGTTAAGAGTACAAAGCTGTGGTTCTGTACATGCTTGCGTGGGTGAATGTAAGTTCAAGTCTTTGAAGTGTTCTTCTTCATCAGGTTGAATTTTCACAGTATCCAAGACTTGTATCAATGCGTCCGTGGCCGGGTCTGCTTTACTCACTACGGCTCTTTTTCTCCGTGGACGACGCAGCCTCTCCTTCGGTAACTTACGCTTCACCAAGGACAAAGCCTGCCACAGTTCCGCCTTGGTGGAACTAGTCTTCTTCTTTTCGGTCGTGCAGTCTTCTATGACTTCCTTGAGGGAGCTTAGGTTGAAACATGAATCATCATCCTCTTGCTTGATAGGGATTTTCTTCTTCTTGCTTTCAGGTTTCATCTCTTTTATTTACTCTCGCAATCTCTCAAACATACAAACTTTTATATTTTTTCCTATTTATATGTTTGAGAGATCGTAGAAGAGGTTATATGGTGGCGCCAGCCCATTAATTTACTTGTGGTTTGGGCCGTCATACTTTATTCCAATGGGTTTTCTATTTTAAACAAACATTTTAATTTCATATCTATTCTATTAATTCTAAGTTATTGTATAAAACAAATCTTATTCTAAATCACACAAATATTTGATGTTGATTAGATAAAAAAAATATAATAAATAGTAAATATTTGTATTACTTATGTACATGGTAAATGACCTTTTTTACAATAACGTAAAAACTTATAGCTCAAGAAAAATTCAAACCAAAAACTCTTTATGTTTTCAATATAGAGTTTGATTTTAACGGTTTTTTAAATAATTTATATAAAAAAATCAATTTATTTTTGTTGAATAATTATAAAAGTTCACATAAAACTATAAAATTTAATTTTTATTATTTTTACTAATAAATTTCATCCTCTAAAGCATTTGAATATTTTAAAATATTATAATTTAAAATAGTTTTAATAATATTGTATTTTATGGAATATCAAGTAGAATTATAGTGAATTTTAGATAAGTTTTTAATATTTATGTTTAAATAACAGTAAATTTATCATTTTAATAAAATTACCTTAAATTTTAAGTTGCATGTATCCCTTAAATTGAATAAATAACATATGGTAGTTTCATGTATTTTGTGCCTTTTTGCACGTCTTTGTTTCGCAAGGTATATTTGATTTTGCTATTACGTTAAGTTTCTTTTTTCTTTTACATCTCTCACACTTGTTGCACAAAAAAACATCTCTCACACTCATCTAAAATAAACTGAGATAGATAATATCTTCTCAACTTTGAACAGTGTATCAAAAGTAATTGCTATGTTAATTAGTGTTATGCTCTTCAAGTTGATATGTTAGTTTTTCAAAGTATTACAAGTTGCCGTGAGATGGATTAGTCAATTTTTAACACAAACATTAATCTTGGAATCATTATCATTTATCTGAGTCAATATAATATCGATACTGAGCTAATATTATACATTCAAGAACCTACAATTATTTATATATGAATAAGAAACTCCAATAAGTCGAGAATCTCAGAGCATTTTTATCCATGGTTTTTAGTGGATTTCTTAAGGGGGAAAGTCCACCAAAATCTTAAAAACTGTCTCCTAAACCCCTTAACTAAGATACAGTTTTGTTTGGGTTTTTACATTATTCACGGACTCCACTAACATGTGACGGTCCGCGATTGATTCACTTTCATTTTTACTTTTATTTTAAAAAATAGAAAAAAAAATTAAGAACCCCTAATGGGTTTTTAGGAAAAAATTTAACCTCTCAGTTCTTATAATATTAACACTCCAGCCAACAATCAAAAAACGAATCCGACCAAGTATAAATACATATAACAACGAGAACCATATGGCTAAATATCAATCCCATGAGGTCCAAATTAACAAGACACAAATATAAAATAGTATCATTCTCGTTTTATCACAGTTGGGGCAGAACCACCACCAGTCCCAGGAGCTGGCTGATCATCTGGCATTTGCCCACTGTGAAGAAAATCACGTGCCAGAGCTTGCAGCTCGCCGCTTCCTCCGATAGTGGACGATGACGGGACGCCGAAGATATGATCAAACGGTCGAGGTTGTTGCTGCATGGCCCATGTGGAGGACATCGGTTCGAATATGGGAGAGAGCTCGTACAACGACGGTGTTATTGTGGGGAGGTCTGATATGGAGAGAGGCGGCGGAGAAGTTACCGGAGCCGGCGGTGGTTGTGGCAGCTCTAGCGTTGCTAAGTGTGCTTGTACATATGAAAGCTCCGTTTGCAGACTCACCACCTGTTTTTTTTTAAACAAATTTCTTACAAATGTAGATATGCTTAAAAGTGATAATACTTACAAAATCATAGTAAAGAGATATAAGAATCTCAATTATGATATTTCCAGCAATAATTAATTATTACAAGATTTTCCAAATTCGAGAAAATGCTGATTCACTTATGCCCAAAACACACGACTGGACTCGTCGATCAATCAAGACCACCGTTTTAGAAAAATTACGGGGAATAAAACAATCCTATATTAATACTAGAAAACACATTTTAATTTTAGATAAAACACTTGCTTGTGACACTGAAAATATCATTCACTAACATCAATTTATAGAAGGCAATTGCATGCGTGTACATATATCGAGTAAGTATATATCGAAGCAGCTGTACGTTTATTGCAATCGAAAAAAAAAAATTATATATTGTAAATGATGGTTAGAGATATAAAAGTGTAACAAACTAACAACATGGTTGTTGCGAGCCGGGATGATTAATTTATTATCTTAATCAATGGCTTGGATTAACTTAGAAAACAACTTTGTAGACATTAAGATAGTACATATGACCAATATTAATGATCACTAATTCCTGAGTCATTTCCGCAGGAAGAGAGAGGGTTCGTCTGTTATGTAACGCATTGGATCATGTACATACATTTATGCATAAATATATATACTATTTTTGTCAAAGAATATATATAGTTTCTTACTAAACCACCGTTACTAAAACTGTATATAACATATATATAACATATATATAACATGTATGGACTCATAGACACGTCATTTGATATAAAGACATAACTTTACCCGAAAGGCAAAAGGTCTATGAGCCCAACTCTTTAAAACTAAATACATTTTTTCTGAATTAATTTTCATGTTGATCATCTTAAAACCTTATAACAACCACAAAAAAGACATATCCAAGAATAAGACCAAATCGGAATTGGAACACAAGACAATTTGTCTTGGATGCTTAACAGAGAGTAGTCTGCATGAGGCTTGGACAGAAACGACAAGCAGATAAGAAGAACAAAAGAAAAAGAAAAACAGACTGAAATATTGTAATTTGAAGAATAAATCTTTTGAAGACAATATTTTGTCAACTAAAATTTATAAAAAGGAAATTGATCAACGTCACGACATAAAGACAGTAGATCGAGTTAAAACAGTTGCGATTTCCCATCATACTTGTGATCATGATATGATAATATATTAATAATATTAATGAATGGAATAGAATTACCTGTTGCTGAAGAGAGACTATGTGAGAAACGCAGCCGTAGATAGGGTCTCGGAGACGAGCCTGAGCCTCGAAACATATTGAAACGACTGCGTCTGCTCGTTTGTTCTCGGGAACATGCTGAAGGAGTTTGGAGACGTTGCTTGCTCCGAAAACCTTGTGAACAGCCGCGAAGTGAGCCGCTCCTTGCTCGGAGTCGAAGTAGGGCGCGAATATGCAGCCAGCGACGCACTTCCGTCTCAAGAACTTGCACGCACCGCACGGTCCTCCTCCACAGCTGCTGCTAGGGCTTCCACTACTGCTCATCTTCCAATCACTTACCCCCTTTTTGTTTTTGTTTTAAGGGTTAAGACAAGGTTCTTTGCTAGTTAATTCGTGATTAGGGTTTTGAGATATATTTCATCCAGATTAGGATGTGTTTTTGGTTCGTGATTAGCAGAGAAAGAGCAAAAAGGGGAACGTTTGGGAGATGATGAGAAGGGGGAGAAGGAAGAGGTCGGACGTAAACAAAACTAGGGTTTTGGCTGGTTCTAATTGGAAATATTATTATTTCCCCATTAATTGTAGCATCTAGCAGATAAAAAACAAATGCTGTCAAAAAGATGAATTCATCTAATTAGTTTATTATTACAATAAAAACAGTTAATTAAGACAAGAAGCTTATAAAATCCTTCAAAGCAACGCGATGTAGCGTACTTGTCTCGTGTTAGGCTCTTTGCGTGAAGCAAAACATTCCATATCTCTCAACTTCTTCATTGTTATAATATTCCCTTCCTTTTTCTACTTATAGTTTAATTTATTCTTTACATATATGTATTGATGCACATCCAATCTAATTAACACAATTAGATGTTGGTCACAAAGCATTATTTTAATTTTTTGGACAAAACTACAACTACAACTACAAAGGACTTCTGGTGTCAAAAAAAAAAAACTACACAGGACTTTCTCCGTTTCTGAATAAGTGTTACTTTGATACTTTTTACAAATATTAAAAAAATACGTATAATAAATTAATATATCTATACTTAATGTATGCTTATAAATTAAAATAATTTAAATAAAAATTTATTAATTATTTAAAATGGTAAAAAGAAGATTTAATGTATATAATTACATTGAAATTGAAAAATAACATTTAAAAAATAATTGAAAATAACATTTATTATGAAACAAATAAAATATTATTTATATAATAAAAACGAGCTTTACGTTCATCTAATTAATAACTTTTCCTATGACTTTAATACGACGATTTTTTTTATATTTAAAATGTAACCGCTCGACGCTACGCGTTAGATTTTTCTCGTCAAAGGTTATTAATAGTTCTCAACGTGTTCAAAAGTTTTGACAAAAAAATTCCCCTCAGATCCTTAGAAAAAATACAGTTATTTTTTAAAACAAATCTATATTATTAAAACAGAAGTACAAAAGTGAGAATGCCTTAAATTTCTCAAGTTATTACAAGAATGATTTAAATGAAGCTATTATTTAGGAAGTTGTCTTATCCAATTAATAATCATATTTCCTTTTCTTAGTTTATTTCAAAAATAACTTGCAAATTCACATCTCCTTCTTATCTATATATTTTAATGGTTTCTTAAATCATACTTAATTAAATGTTGTCTTTTCCTTAAATATTAATTCATTAAATATACAATAAATGTTGCAACAAATTCGGATTTAATTTGTTTTCTTTGCTAATTAATAGTGTTTAAAAACAAGGAAAATAATAGATTGTCTTGGTTATCTTTTTTTTATTTTCGAATTATCCGAATTGCCATTAAACCAGTCTAATGTGGAACACGAATCAAACCAAACCAATCCGAAAATATATCTAAATTTTTGGAAATTTTTTTGTTTCCTAAAAACAAGTGAATATTCCTTTGAAATCAAATCAAACTCGAATTAATAAAATATCGAATTAATAAAATACAAAAATCAAGCAATCTTTGTTTTGTTTGTTTTTTTTTTTGACATCGAAAATACAGACTCAAATAGACTCTGTGAACCAAAACCGGTAGCTCGGTATCCATGTGAACAACGAAAGACGATTGTTTTCTCGCACTGCGTGCTAGACTATCCGCCTGTGAGTTCAGTGTCCTTGGTACATAGATGATTTTCGAGCTGTGGAAACTACTTTTAAGCATCCTAATATCCTCCAGGTAACTAGAAAAAGCTGGCTATTCGTCTGGTTCCGAAACCATCTTCACCAATTGAGAACAATCTGTTGCGAACGTAACCTGATACTGACGCAAGTTCCGCATACTCTCCATTGCCCAGATAAGAGCTTCCACCTAAGAATGAAGCGGTGAGAGACTGGCTCGAACATTTCTTGCGCCCATTAAGCCCACGAAACCTTCAAAAGTACTATACCAACCATGACCATCAAACATGTCGTTAGTGTTCCATGAGCCATCAATAAAACACCAACGTCCTGGAATAGACGGTAAGACCATAGTTGCCCCTGGCCGTGTTTCACTCTGTTGTACCTTTATTTGGGCCTCCGCCCATAGAGTGGATTCTGTCTCCGCTAAGTTGAGGGTGTCCTTCGGATCCACATCCAAATTACTAAAAGTTTTGTTGTTTCGCCCTTTCCAGATGTACCACAATATCCATGCGAAATGATGATTTTCCATCTTGGGAGTGACTCGCCAAAATAAATGGTCCATATTTGTAAAGAGGGATCCTGTCGGGAAAGTCACGGGGTTCAGAGGGATCGTTGACAGAGCCCAAACTTGACGTGCAGGTGAACATTCAAAGAAGACATGGTTGACTGTTTCTTCTTCAGCACCACATCGGTCACAACAAATATCACCCTTTATCCCTCTTGCCTGTAGATTTTTCTTAACCGCAATACAACCCGATAGCAATTGCCATAGGAAATGTTTAATCTTGGGAGGATACCGTACCTTCTAGCAGAAAGCTTTTAAATCATCCACTGTAGGTCCCTGAATCCCGGTCGGCCGTCCTCTATCCGGGTAGACCCTTTCAACCTGATAGCCTGACTTAACTGTGTATTTTCCGTTTTTGGTGAAATGCCATCCAATCCTATCTTCCCTCTGTGTCATACCAAGTGGAATACTTTCGATTATCTTCGCATCTTGGGGATCTACTAGATCTCGAATAACCTGCAAATTCCAAGTACGCGTGTCTGTGTTGATAAGAGCCTCCACTGAAAGATCTGGACTAAAATTTTGCTGTTTTTTATAGCAATCTTTGTTTTGTATTTCCTAAAATCAAGCGATTCTTTTTTTTTTCAAACCAAACCGACGCCAACTATAATATTATGGAAATCCTATTCAAACTTGATTCTCATAATATACTGCATTCCAAATTAAATTTAGACTTTTATATATCTAAATATTATCAATAATATTATAAAGAATGTATTCTCAATTCATTTGTAACCTCTCCATCAGGTAAAATCTTATACAATTTGACCTAACTAAAAAACAAAATTTAAGCTAACGATATAAATACCCTAACATAATATATGGTTTTATATCAACCGAGGTTTAACCAACTATATATAATATTCAAAACTTGACTAAATCATTATTATAATGCCATAGCGTTTTTCAATATATATTAGTGATTAGTGATTTTCTTATATATAATTCGTAGGAATACAAATTAGATTACAAAACAGTTATATACATGATGGTGAGGAGTTTATTATCTTACCAAATATTGGTGTTAGCAATATTGCATAAAGATTTTAAGTATACTCACCGAATATTCTTATTCTTATCTTTATTAACTATTTTGGTCAAGAACTAAAATATAGGAATATCTAATTTAAATATATATATATATATATTATACACGATTTTCAAAATATTTAGTAATAATTTTGTTTATCTGGAATATTACACTTTTGTTAAAAATATTCAAACTAATTCTTTTATTAATTGACAAAAACTCATATGTAAACAAATGACATTATTTTTATCGGGATATAAACTCTATTATACAATTGACATTTACAAATGAATAACCATATTACGTTCGTTGACTTTATATTTATTTCTAATTAATCAAGATATATAGTATATTATATATATATATAGTATATCATCATGTAAAAACATATAAATATATTACGAAACAAGATTTAAACTAACACCCGCTCGGTGAGCGGGTCCAGCTCTAGTATTTACTTAATTTCATAGTTTATCATTCAAACATGCACAACACTAAAAATTTGAGTTCCGTACTTCTTACAAGTCCACAAACCAAACCAGTATTACAAAGTTAGTCTATTACTAATATTTGGTACTTTACATTTAGCTGCCTAGTTGGTAGTAAGAATGTGATATTTTAAATAATTATAATTTTTTTTATATTTATCACATTATTGATATCATTATTTATTTTTTTATTACAAAATAAAAAAAATTCTTAGATTAATTTATAAACTGTATACGTCAAAATTTACCACAATTCTCAACTTGAAACCTTAAGTGTTATATTAATTAACCTTATGATTATATGTATTTTTTCCTCTTAAAAATAAATATAAAAATTATTTAAACAAATATAAAAATAATAGTAAAAATGTGGTAGTTTAAACAATTTCTCAATAATAAGAAGAGATAGTATGTATTTTCTACAAGAATTAGATTTATGTACATACGATCCCGATATGCTTAACCTTAACTATTAGATACAATGAATGGGATAAACTTGACGTATCCTCAATCTATATATATTTGGTTACTCGATATTCGATTAGGACACAAAATAGGAAAATTCCATTAACGCAAGTATATTTAATGTGTGTTTAAAAAACTTGTAAATTTGCAAGATCTGTGAAATATCCTCACCAACCATTTCAAGATCAAATACTTCTTCTTCTGTTTCATAGTAAATATTATTTTAATATTTTTTATCATAAAAATGTTTTTTTAGAATTTTAATGTAACTTTTAATTTAATATTAACTATAAATACATTGATTTTATAAATATTCATTTATCCAAATATTATTGGTTGATTAATACGCTATACCAATCAATGTCCGAGAAGTGAGAGATTTCTTCTTTTAAAAAGCCTTGGTTTGATTGGTTAAAAAAAACCTTTGGTTTGATCAAAATTATAATTTGGTTAAGGAGAAGTGGTTAGTAAACTAATGGAGATGAATTAAAAACATTTAAAGAAACAAAAAAAAAAAAGGAAACGGAACTTGGAGGAACAATGAAGAGAGGCACGTAGCAGCGTGTCAATTATGACTTTTATGAACGTAACCGCTCTTCTGCTCTGTGCAACTTTAGTTGACGCCAAGAAACCACGCGTGAGTGTTTCACTTTGCGAGTATGCAATGTACGAAAGTAACGCTCCAATTTGTTTTTATTTATTTATTTACTTAGTTTAAATACTACTCTGGATTTTAGATCGTCTTTCATGCAAAATATGAAGGGTAATAGATTATTATAGAAGTAAGGAAGAGTAACATTGTTAACAAAAGAAGAAGAGAGAGAGAGAGAGAGAGGAAACAGTAGTAGTAAACAGAGAGCGTCACCGTGCCGTCCGCCTCTTGTCTAATCCTTCTTCTACTGTGTGAACAAGCAAGCAACATTGACATACACTCTTTCTACGCGACACGTGTCCTCGTATCACGCCCTCCGTCTACTCCTTTCCTCACCGCTTTCGGTAGGCTTATTAATTACACAACACTATTCACTTTTTTGTATCAAATAAGAATAAATCATTTGATTTCTAAAGGGTACAATGCATTCGTTACAAGGGAAACAACCACTATAATTTTGTTAACGCTGCCTAATAGTAATTACAAAGGTTTTATGGCTCTAAAGGCACGGCCCACTAACCTTATAGAAACCCTATATAAGGCCTGAACGGGTCAGCATCTTGTCAAACAGAGACATGATGGTGACAGTGACTGACTGAATGACTGAGGTTGTACTTGCGGCGAAGCAAACAGTTGATCAGTGTGTTGTCAGTGTCTCCACTCTACGATTTGTTCAAATAAAGAAGCAATACACATCTCTCTCTCTCTCTCTCTTCTCTTCTCTATTATTGTTACTCTCAAAGATGTTACAATCTTTTATTTTATTTACATAAGAACAAAAATGTAGTATATACACGCGTGTGGTGAGGGTTGCACGTGTGAATGGAAGAAAACTCCTGCGGCGGTTGGGGAGAGTGAGAGAGTGGATACGTCAACAACAGTAGATGAGAATCGAGTGTGCTTGCTTCACGCAAACCTTTTCTTTCTCTTTGTCCTTTGTCTATTTCATTTACAAAAATCCACATCCGTTTTGTCGTTGCTTCCAAGCTTGAGCCACCAATTCACCTTCATTACTACTGTTTACTCGAATAATAAACGCCACAAGATCATATCATTAGCGTCTCGTTAAACTGTTGTAACCCAAAGTAATTCCCTAAATTTTTATTTTTTTTTGTAGCACAAATACTTCCCTAGTTTATAAGCCAAAGTGTATAGAATTCTAGTCCTAGATGGTAAACATTACTATTATTATTATTTTTTTTTACCAAAAAAAGATGGTAAACATTATTTTAATCAAGATTGATAATTTGTTGGAAATCTATGGGTTAATTGTCAATTATCCTTTGCATTCATATTTTTGAAGTCTATGTATAGTTGTCGCACAAAAAAAAAACTATATATGCACATTGAAGAAAATATGAAAGAGAAAATGTAATGATTATTAATGACCCACCACCAAAAGCAAGACATGATTTTCTTGCCTGACACGATCCTCTATGCTCCACATTAACTAAAAAACATTACTCAGTTCATAAATAAACTAACACATCACTTTCTATCTCTCTCTCTTTGAATATATAATTGGTCGACGACGACACCTCTTCACCTTATCCCTATCCAAGCAAAGCATTACGTCTTGTTGGAAAATATGAGCGGAAGCACCACTAGCGGTGGGAGTCCATGCGGCGCATGCAAGTTTCTCCGGCGTAAATGCGTGGCGGAATGCGTCTTCGCTCCTTACTTCGACGCAGAGGAAGGGACGGCTCACTTCGCGGCGGTGCACAAGGTTTTTGGAGCCAGTAACGCCTCCAAGCTCCTCTTGATGATTCCAGCCAACCGGAGACTTGAAGCCGTCGTCACGCTTTCTTACGAGGCTTTGGCTAGGCTTCGCGATCCCGTCTACGGATGCGTTGGTCACATCTTCGCCCTTCAACACCAGGTATTCACTAACCTAATCTTTTCTGATTTTTATTTATATTCATATATTGATATGTTTATTTTTGATGAATTTTTTCAAAGATTTAGAGAGAGGCATGCATGATGCATGTATTCACTCTAAACTAAACTCATCATGTAACGTCAGGTTAGACATCATACATGATGAGATTATAATATCATCATGATGCATGTTTTCACTCTAAACTAGACTCATCACACATGATGTGATTATATATCGTCATGATCAACATAGCTTCTTCTTTTTTTGTCGGCTGATCAACATAGCTTGCAACATCTTTTAGCCGCATAGCTTGATTAACCTGTTATTTTATTACAGCTCCGTCCTGGTTCCTGTTTTTATTTTTTTGAAAATTGCAAATATTAAATTTAATTTTCAATTGGTTAGGAAGGTTCATTGGGGTTCGAGGTTACAAAATTTAGCTAACATGTGTCTTCCCAAGGGCTCGTCTGTCGAAAAAACCGAGTAATGGAAAGTCAAATTGTCAATCTAATTGTGGTTTACCTTTTTAATTGTTTTCACTGGTATTAATCTTATAACATCCGCCGTTGTACAAACTAGTTTGAATTTATTTTAATAACAAATCATTATAATCATTCATTCACGGTTATAATTCAATCCTATTATCTTTTTGTACACCATGAAATGTATTTAAGTGACGATGCTATATAATTACCACTTGGCTAATGTTATATATCTAAAAGGTAAAATAATATTAACGTTAAATGATCAAAACTACGTGAACAGGTGATGAGTCTCCAGGAGGAGCTAGCCGCCGTCCAAACTCATCTCTCAACCCTTCAGAGCCTCCCTCCACAGCCTAAACAACAAAACAATTCACAGACAGAAGCAGCCTCTTCAAACAGAGCTCCACTCGTAGATACTGTCGATAATAAGAAGGACAACGTGTCTACCTCCTTGTTACACATTAATGATATGTCCCAAGAACAGCAGCAACAAGAAAATACTGAGGTCCCAGTAGAGTCAGTAGATTTTAGCACATTATTGGGCCTGGAAGATCCGTTGGACAGGGATGGTGATCTTAACACGCTGGAGTTTGTCTCTAAGTATTTGACCGAAGGCAGATACCGACCATCTTCTCCAATATAACTATATATGTTAACTTCAGACGTCTCTGTTTATTTTGTACTGACCGTACTGCCTAGTGACTCAAATCATCTTTTAATAGATTCTATCGGATTTGCAGCGCAACTCTCATCTCTCACTCATGACGTCAACCTGCGTGACATCCATGTCTCTGCATATAATTGATTTACACACACCCATAAATCTAATGTGTGTCGATTGTGAAAATTTGTAATTAGAGTGTCAAGTGTGATGTAAGGTAACCGAGGCCTGAAATATTAAAGCCCAACCCATTTGTCTAAACGGCGATGTTGTTAAATTCCTGGAACTTGCATCCTTCTTTTTGCAGTGGGACTCAATAATTTATTTCTATGGAGTGAAAATCCTTGGGAAATAAACAATACATATGACTATTGTGAAATAAAAGAATCAGTAGCCGTAGGCGTCGTTATTGGTTTATGTATTTTACTGTATTTAAAAATTCATATAATATTTACAAATTCGGAAGTTTTTCTTCAGATTTATGTTTTTGTATTTTTAACAAAGAAATTCATTCAAATCTATTATGAAATTAAATCCATTAGTAAACTTAGATGATTGAATAACATCTGATTTAAATTAAAATTTATAAATTATAAAACCAATAACAAATGATTTCAATATAAATTTTAAAATCATAGAATCAATAGCATTTATTTTAGTTTGAATTTTCAAATCTATTAAAATACAAGAATTAATAACCTTCCCTTAATCTTTTGCCTTGTTAGTTAGTAATACTATAGTATTTGTGCAATTAATAAAGAAAATCATGAAGGTGACCTCGAGACCTCGAAAAATTAACTGGAAAGCAGGAATATGTTGACACGTAATGATAATCCAAAAGTTTTTTTCATGTGCCGTGATCTTATTGAGATACGAATAAATAATTTAATAGACAAAATGTTACTTTTTTTTTTTTTGATCAAAGACAAAATGTTACTTAAAGTTAGTTAAATCAAATATATCTCCCTGCAAGTAAAAGCAATATAGGACTTGACCGGTTAACCTTATTTGAGCTTTCTTTTCCAGATATTTTATTTAGATTCGCTGAGAAATTTTTGTACCAGACACGTGATTCCAATCAAAACAATTTAAAGCCTAACTAATCACTGCTATTATTTGAATATATACACAATGAAAATGGCGAAGGTATCAATATAGACGTGAGAAAAAAGCATTACTCGCATTTTCGTATATAAAAAGAGACAGAAGGCAGCAGGACAAGTAGACAAAGTCAAACGACTTGTTATTCTGACTGTTTGTCAATTTATTACATCCCACCCACCAATTGCCGTTCTCCCCATTGTCCTAGACTCGCACCATCTTAGAGCATCTCCA
>CAJHQP010002740.1:0-79507 GCA_905132765.1 Moricandia arvensis | reverse complement strand
GTACGTTGCTGCACTACATGCTAGTTTTTTAACATATTCTTTATTTGTTTTCTGCTTGCAGTTAACACTCTTAAGTATTCTCGTACACATACTTAGTATGATTGATGAGTTATAAGTATTTATTTTTTGAGTAGAGTATTCTAATAGTGTTAATAGAATTTGGATCTCTTATTTTCACAGTGATCAATGAAGTTTATCTGGAGCCACATGTAACGCTGTTTGTTGATAAACAGATTCATTCGAAAAAGACTAGAATAGTTTTCGTTTAAGAGAACATGATCGGAGAAATAATAAATATTTACTCATGATAGACAAAGTAGCTTTCTAATCTTCGCTGAAGATCGTCACACACAGAAGAAAAACATGGTGGTGGTGCTTATGCAGAACAAAAATAACAGGGCAGAAACAATTTATTACCACAATTTGTTCCAGATAAAGTTAGATGATTATTAAGAATAAACATATCTCATCGTGCAATAAATAAACCTAATATTTTTATTAAAAAACAATAGACGATGGTATCAATTATAGATATAAGGTATTGACGTTTCATGGATTCAAAACAATTTCCAGGGTAAATGGGAGGAGTACAACACAAGGCAACTGAATTTGCGATCACTAAATAAATATATTGAAGTGATTTCTTTCACACATATCTTATTGATCCGAAATAGATGATGTTAATTCTTGATTGATTTTAATTTGAATACTTTTGGCTCATCTGGATTCGAGATTTATGTTATCAAACTTTATCTTCTTTTCGGTTTTGACTTACTTATTAATGCTATTACAAAAGGATTTAAAAATTGAGCTATCGGATTCTTAGTGACCAAAAAGTCCGTATTAGCATGTTCGACATGGGTGTGTAATAGGGCTATTGGGAATATAGATCCGAGAGTTTTTGTTCACTTTTGTACAACCCTTAAGCGGTTACTTATACACTGTTTCTTGGTACTTACCAAAACTTTACTGTGTGGATACGGGTATAGTATGCCTTACTTTGTTAGTCTTGGTTCTTTAGTTTTATACTTATATCCTTCCTAAGTATTAATATATACTCGCTTACCTTATAAATTAGAGGATTAAACTATTAATGGTGCTCACTAAGATAGCGAGCAATGTTTTCGTTTCTTACACTAACAGAGACTCGGTTTTATAGTATTATTACATAAGAGTCTTCTGGGAATCTTGTTTTTTCTAACTGGGCTTAAGAATCCTGCGAAAGGTACTTTCCTTTAATTTTTGCTCTCTCAGAGTACGTGTTGTATAGTTCAGACATAAATGTTTATATACACTTGTATAGTAATAAAAACATAAGTTATTTTTTGATAAGAGTATCTTTCTTAATGTTCTAAAAAAATCTATATGCGCAGTAAAACATATGCAATTGATATTACAAGTACTGGGTATTGTGATTTTTTTTTGCTTTTTGTAACGTAAACGATACATAGTTTTTAATAATTTATATGTGTGAATCTTTATGTGGTAAAACTCGTATTTGAGTATTAATGAATATTAAATCAGTTCATGGTAAGATGAGTATATAACAATTATGAATTTCTATGTAATCTGGAGTCATAATGTTATCAGGCATATCTGTGAATGATCGTTTAAACGCAATCAATCGTCGTCTTTACTAGGGGGAGATGGAAAATCGAGCAAGAAATTATTCAGTCACTGTAGGTAGTATAACCATATATATACCGTCTGCATGTTCTATACTGATTATATCGATTGAGAGGAATGGACTCCAGTCACATGGGCCAAATTATGGAAAAGCAGTACAAGAGGTACGATAATAAAACATAAGCATGTGCTTGATTTTAGGATATTAGAGTTAGAGTTAAAAAATGTTTTGTTTTATTTTGCTAGATATATTCTTTTTTTGGTATAGTTCTTCTTTGCACAGATGAGAGCCTCATCTATCTCTTTGGCTGAGCTAATAGAGAAAACCACCTTCTTTTCGGTTGCTTTCTTGAGAGTCTGTCTTTGTTGGTTACATTTTCATAGAACTTCTTGACGCTCAGATAATTATTGTGTTTGGATAATTCTATCGTGCTTAGACGCAATCGTGTTTTGAATCTCAACGACCTGATCGTATAGTCTAATAACAATTGTTTTTTTGGAGATAGTAATGCATTCTGATTATATGCTCATCAAACTCATCCAAAACTTCTTTTGTTTTGGCAATAGTTTTTTTAGCAGATGTTCTAAGACGTACTCATCTACTAAGTAATCTATCTGATAGATGCGATATAGAGATCTTTTTCAATTTGATTTGCCAATTGATCTCTGATGTATAAATAGAGTCCTAACTTAAGTATGTCGATTATTTAAGATAATTTGTCAGCTCGAGTGAGAGAAATAATAACAATCGACGCTTTGTCATTCAGACTTGGATTGTTGAGTGCTAATTGGGCCCGTTGTAACCACAGAACCGTAGTACGCTCTACTCGTTGATTTGCCTTAAATATCATAATTTTATTTTTGGCAGAAAGATCTATTTCTCTATATAGTTACAATTTGGGTATACAACTAGACATATTTTATTCTGAGAAAAGGTTACACTCTTCTTCGTGAGTTGATTCACTATTTGTGTGTGATAAAGGGAGTCGCATACATTCGCAAACTTTTCTGTGGTTTTCCAAGTAAAGAAAACGGATTGTTAGTTTTCAAGTGCTAATTTCAATAAACATAAAATAAATATCAAGGTAGATTTGTTGGGGTTTGTCTGTATTCACGCGAGAGAGTTCAACAATTCTTTATGTGCGCCAGATTAGCCTTGGACCATGTGAATTTTTTTCGAATCATGAGATGTAAAGGCGGATGTAAAAGTTGGCATTCATTCCATGCATGGGAATTCGTATTCAGACTATCATGTCCAATTATCGAAGGGAATGTGCATTCGAAGTGAGACGCCATAACTTTCAAAGAAAATTGCTCTGGTTTGGCGTTTCTTGTCTATTTGCAGCGCATGTGATTACATCTCTAGTACCACTTGAATAATCTCTCGTTAGATATTCAGTGGTCTTGCGATTTGATTGAGGCGGTGGTTTGACTCCATTTCCAATTGTAAAATGTTTGGTCAGAGATTGCATTCGTACTGAGTTTCCGATCTTCTATTGCCCTTGGAAGCTTGTATCGAGAGTGGATTGATTTTGGTGTGATAATTATTTCGGCGTAAAAGGCATGAGGGCTTGAAGGATTACTCCTTTAGATTGCTGGCCGTTTTGCTTAGATAACTTCCCTGAATGATATTTAGCTAGACTATTAACATCAATAGCAGCAGTCTGTGTACATTCGGAAGACATTTGCAATTATACCCACTATAGTATTTTTTCAGTTGGGGAGCAAAAATCGGTGTAACTCCACTAAAAAGGATAACGATCGGTAACCTATATCTCCAGGAAGAATACGTTTGTTGTTTGGGGTACAAAAACGGTATTATACAAAGAAATTAGCAGAAAAAATCGTCGTGTCTGATAGAATGCAGTCTCGAAATCGACTTAACCGAAAGTCCCTGGGCCAAACTAGAAAAGAAAGGACGAATCAGACATTTTCAACACCGCGTATTATTCGCTAAGATTTGGAGCTCGATTGGCACGGATCAACACTCGCCCACAAGCTCAAGATGTGGACGAGTGTTGGCACAAGGCCAACTCTGTCTCATATAGCCGAAAATTAACGATGTTTAAGCAGGATCTATGAGTTCAGGCATGAGGAACGCGAGCTAACTCTGGACGGGGTTATGTTTTGCGGGGTGAGTTAGTGTACAGCCATCGGATCAACACCATAAACTCGCCATAACTATATGTAAATACCGAAAATATCGGTCGCTGTATGTTGGAGTAATGATCCTGGACATTAGTTACGCACTCTACTCTTAGCCCGTAAGGCGAGTTGGACAAGGCCAACTCGCCCTTAACGCATTGCAAGTAGTCTTATGACCACGACTATCTCTCGCAATTTCTTATTTACAGATCGTCGTTGCGCACTCTCTAGTTACTCGACACGTGACGAAATAACATCTCAGCCCAATATCTTTAAAATGGTCTAGAGTTTCGAAATCATTGGCAATCGCGGTTCGCGGCTAATAATTTCTTTGTCACAGGTGAGTTGGACGCGGAAGAACCAACGAACCACTACATGGCCTGCTTAACAGACATAGTACGAGTTATGGACGTGTCCATAGTTTATCTATGAAACTGACTCGATGTCTGACATAAGGCCAACCTACGTATATAGTATCTATAATCGTAGTTGTATGCTGCGTTTAGGTAACAGAAACGAGCACAATTCCAAAACCCGTTCGTTCGGAAAAGTAATGGGGATATTTTGAAGATAGTTCAAGTTTCATCATATGTTCCTCTTATGTAAACTGTGTTTAATATGCGTCTCTCTCTTCGTAGCTAATAGATTATACGTAACTTAATCTTATAGTTCAGTAATCAGATACTAGGGACTATAATACACGAGACTATTTGAGATTCGCTGATGTTAGCTTGCCTGTTTAGTTGGAAAATAGAAATACCGATAGTAATACTGCAGAACTCTGCTTTTTACTCGAACTCATCATAGAAAAGGCAGCTATGGAATCCGATGACGTTTTCGATAATAGATTATTAAATTTGGCTATATTACATCTACAACACATAGAAGTCACATGCTCGCTTTTTAATTCAGAAATTTAAGTATGAATCTTCAGATCAGCATACTTATTCGCATTAGCAATTCGCTCTCACTTTATTCTCGTAATACAATAATTCGTATGTCACCTACGGACTCATTAAGATCTGGAACATAGACCTCTGTTGTAACCAGAAGATAGAGAGATAATATAAAGACATGTATCGCTATAAGAGTACTCTACTCGCGAGTTTTTTTGCATTTGAATATAAAGATCCCAGAACTTTTGGATCGGTTTATCTATTATCTTGTCATAAGAGATAAGGAATTAATTTGTGAGATATTCTAAACGTAGTATGAGGTTTTGAATAAGAATCTGAAAGGATACATGTTTAGTATATAAACTGATATAGGAATAATTATTAGATATTAGATTAGATAGATCGAAGGAAAAAGGAATGAATTTCGCTGAAGTGTGTGTATGCACAATGAAAGGAGAAAGAGAAAACCGCCTCTAATGAATGGACGTATATAGGGAACCGGAGTGGGATTTGTAAGTACATGACACCATGTTAAAGTCGCTACTCTAGAAACCAAATTTAACAAACAATAAGCTTAGCTAGCACTTATGTTATATGCGATAACTCAGCTATAAGGCACTTTCGACTCTCACCACTCACTTATTATTATTAGACTTATCTCACCATTTTTGTTATTTAGAGTTGCTCGTAATACATTCTAGATGATTGAAGTAATCAACTTTAAATGGTAGGTAACCAAATTTGTATATGTTAGTGCGCAATGCAATTAGTCTGCCAACCTCTGATCATTACCATATTCTCATTAGCCATATTATTGTAACAGAATTTTCTTATGCTGATCATATTCCACATAGATTCGATAGTGCAACGCTTATGACCCGAATCACCGATTGTAATATATAGACATATAAGGGTTGCACATTCATAATTTGTTTCTGATCTCCTATAGACTATTTTTGTTTTATACTACACCATATTATATTGTATATTCGTATTTATAAATGTGATTTGTGTCGAGTTGTGTGTTCTCTTAGACTAGATAGGTCACGTGTTAGACACTTATACTGGGTTACTCACATAAAGGGCTATTATATAGCTCTGGCATTCTTAATATCACTAAAATGTAGAATAAGAACAGTTGCGATATAGCTCTTGGGTATCATTAGAGACAAAGTTGGCGCTAGACCTCAAAGTTGTGTGTGTCAATCTTACAAGATGTGGTGGTGAGGTATCTCATATCGACATCTATACCTTTACATTCTCTATGCCGCAATCGACAGTAGATACTAGAATAATTAGATATGTTGTGTATAGTTGATTATGATCTCTATATCACGAAGCTATAATAGATACTCCGATATTCTAGGATTTTACATATTTTCACGCTTACAGCAACACCGTAGTATTCAAACAAAAGCGAAACTTAGTCGCGACCTTCCACGCCCACCATAGGAAAAGCACTGAAACGCAGCTCCCGCGTTACTCCCTCTAAACATAGGCAACGATAAAATCTATCTCAACCCGTAAGGTTCTTCTTATTATCGAGTTGGAGAAATCTAGTGCGTAAGGGTTTGACCAAAGGAGCGTTTCGAAAACTTTTCAATAAAACTTCCCCTCCAGAAATTGCAGAAAAACCCTAGGCTGCTCGCGTAAAAAAGAAGCACAGAAAATCGGGTACACAACTCACCGCTGTACTTCTTATAAATAATTCGTAAACGTCTTTGGAGAAGAAAAATCACTTAATCTTCGAAGTCGGCGGAGAAACCCTAGGTTAATTGCAGAAAGAGAGAACATGAAGTCGGGTAAGCACCCACGGCTGTACTTCTTCCGGATAACTTTTGGAGAACGAAGTTGATTTCCAAAAAATCATTCAAAACTAAAAACATTGACAAAGACGAGACAAAGCGAAACGTGAGATTGTCTCCCTTACTGTTAACATTCCTAAAACCTAAGATTCGTAAAATACTTAGACTCGCTTCTATGAGTAACATAATCATCGAATTCTCGATATTTTCATACTGAGCTATTTCAAAAAAAAATTCTCAAAACTCCTTGGATCAAATCTTCGAAAACGAGAAAATTTCTGATTAAGTTGAGTCGCATAAATCAGCTCTCACAGCTAGAGTTTCTGAATAGTAAAACCAGAAAATAATCCGCGGAAAGGCCGCAAAACGTGAGTTTTCCGAGAACAGCTCTCGTACGGCCAAACCCAATAATATTTTACGTAACAACTAGCGTAAAAATTATACTCGAAAACACGCTTACATTTGTAAAATCAAACTCGGCAATGTTTTGGAACATCGTTCGAAAGTTAAACGAGTTCGGAAAAGATGTACGAACAGCCGCACCAGCATACATCCAAACTCGAGTAGTCCAACTTGTCGAACAGGCAAGTTGGACAGTGCAAGCCGTGCAAACTAGCCCATTCGGAGAGTTTGACCAGTCTCTCCAGTGGGCGAGTTTGATAAAACAAACATTACTTTGAATCTCCTTTGCATTCTTCTTCGAATTCCGATCGAAACGCTTTTCGCTTCGTCTTAATCGGAGTTTTCGTTGAGATTTTACAGATCAAACAAGTTGGGCGAGTTGGAAAAATCGATCTGTCTAACTGTTGGCTCACCTTTTGCGTTCTTATTTGAATCCCGATCGAAACTCATTTCGTTTCGTCTCAATCGGAGTTTCCATTGACATTTTACGATCAAAACAAGTTGGACGCACACTGTCCAACTCGCCCCGATAGCGAGTTTGATTTAATCCCTCCAACTCTCCTCATGGCGAGGTTGAAAAACCCTATGAGCTTTTCCTTTGTGTGCACTTTAGAATCTTGATCAAAATGATTTTCGTTTCATCTCAATCTGAGTTTCCATTGAGATTTTACGACAAAAACATGTGAGACTCGCCTAACTCCTTGGCTTGCTCCTACTCGCCCTCTTGGGCAATCTCCTCGCCCAATTGGGCATCCTACTCGCCCTTACCTCCATCTTAGCCTTTTCATTTGAACCCCGATCGAGACATCTCTTGTTTCGTCTCTATTGGAGTGACTGTGCGAACTTTACGATAAAAAAACGAAAACCAGGTTTTGAGCCTAAACGCGGCCAGGAAGAACTAATATTGTTACCATTCTTAAGGGGCGTACAGACACAAGAAGAGGAAGGGGAGATGAGCAAGCAAAACGGAGAAGATGTGAACCCAAACCTTCGAGAAAACTAAGGTATGGCCGGCTTAGAACTTTTTGAAATCAGACTTGGAAGTTTCGTCGGAAGGTACTAAAAAACAAAAACGCTTTGTAGATCACAATAAAACTTTAGGAACTTAGGATCTACTAGAATAGTCTAGCGATCTTAAATCTTAGGAAGTTTCTTGTCTCGATCTATTGTTTCTGCGGACTGCTTACGCAAATTTTGCAAACCGATCTAAACTCTTGGAAAACCAAGAAACGATCGCCACACACACTTAGCTCGCTTCCTAAGGAAAGAATTAGAAACGTGAACGTCGTCTTAAAACAGTCTTATTCTAGAAATTTTCTTAAACCGACGTATTCCTAGTCGTCAACCTGAAAGTCCCCAAGTCACAATCCTAGCGTTGTCTTTAAACCGACCTGGATTGTCGATCATCCCAATCTTCGAAAGAAAAAACGTACACAACCCTTCAAAATATCGGTTCAGCCGTTTTTCTTTCGTTAAAAAAAGGTAGGGAGTAGGTACGTAGACCATACGTTGTATACTCCCATCAAAGAAAACGCTTTCGACAAAGCAAACTCTCGCAGTAGTAGACAGAAAATCATTTAGGCCATGTGATGCCTCATAAAACCGATCATCCATTACTTTCGTATAACTATGACATTTTATACTGAAAGAACCTACGAGAAAACAAGATCGGTGTCATGAAAAACGACTTCGCAATTCGGAAAAGAGAATGAGGAAAACATATTCCTTGTTCACAAACATCACGAGTAATCTGCGAGAAACATTCTCAACTTACTTCTATGCCATTCACTTCTCGTAAAACTTATAACGAAACATCCTTCTTATTAGCCACACCAAGTTATGCGAAGAAAATTTCGGAAACAAACGTAGCAAGTTTTACAGAGAAGTGTTTGGGAAAATTTGCGTATAGCTAAAAGTTATATGACTCGTCTCTCAACGAAAAACTAAACTTTTTCTCTTCACATTGCATCTTACAGTTCTCAGTCCTTAGTCATGCGGCTCGCTGGATTCTGCCTCCCATCTCCCTCGGTTGATTCCGAGCAGGCAATCATCTCGTACAGGTTCTTTATCGAGCCTTTTAGGTTTTGTCTTCATCATACAAAAAAAGCAATTTTTTTACGACTATAGCACGGAAAAATCTGACTTGGCCACCGATCTTGGCAACGCTCTTTGGCCCTCAGCCAATTACTCCTTCCAATAAAAATCCAAACTGGAATTCGGTATCCTCTTTAGGAAAGTTCTAAACTAACATGACCTTAATGTTAACAGCGAACGTGCCATAGTCTATCTGTGACCATAAACGTCCTCGGCTATTCGGCTGAACACATCCTTCAGACTGAGCCAAAATGTTGAGCAACCACTGCTCCACCCAATCATTTAGCGGCAAAACGACAATTCACGATTAGTTTAAAAACGCCCAGTGCAAATAACTATCGTATAATCCAGAATCAGAAATCATACGACAAATTCATAATATCAAATTCTTAATACCAAAACATAAACTTGTCGACAACCGACCAAGTTTAATATGTTCCGCAGTTTACTCTAAACTCACAGCGTTTTACAAGTGAAAAGCGGCACATAAGGAAAAACTCATGACGAATCTCCTAGAGCTATACGAAGAATCCTTAATTATAGACGAAATAAATCTCGGGGGGCCGACTCTTCACAAAGCACAGTGAAGGAAGTCACATATTCTTGGGACAAATTTACGCGACCCACTGGTCCTAATTCCTCACAAAAAAAACCCAAAACGTGTCTCTTCCGTAAGGTTAAAACAAAACCCTTGCGATACCACACATCTTCAAGCCCGAAAACATTTCAAGCACGAAATGCGGCATACCAAATAAAAATTCAACCTTCGACACAGCGAGGCGTCGCTAACACTCGGAGAACTTTTTTTCGTCAAAACTTTCCAAAACGGAATGCTAACCTTGAAACCAGTCCATCTGCGACTATAAAACATACACACCTTTTTAAGCATGTATCCTTCGCGAAGGTTCAAAAACGATTATATCTACAAATAAGTTGTTGCTGATCACAACAAACTCTTAACGTCCTAAACAGACTAACTATCTCGTAAAGATAGCTCTCGAACACCCGACACAAGGGTAATAGCGCTATATAAGAAATCCGAAATTTTGGTTAGCACTTTCGAGAGCTTAAAAATTCTCCTCAAAGAGATGCTCGTTTCCTACCATACAAGTCGTATAAGCCAAGAACATATTGCGACTTTAAAGCGGGACGAAATCAGGTCGAAAGCAATATGGGAACCGTAAGACGAAGTAGTCATCGCACCCCCTATAACTGTGATTAGACCTAGGTCTTACCCTAAACCCAGCACACTGGTCTTTAACATCTCTAGACATAGTATCAAACACCCTGATACTAGATCCCAAAACTTGTCTCTTGGCTAATATTCAAACATCTTCAGAAAACCTGCAAGTTTACGCGCTGTGGAAAACTCTCGAAATAGACCACGAGTATAGCAGTTTACCAAGAGTTAGACTATGAGATGACAACTCATATTCTTCCCTCTACATTCATATTGGGCTGGGCAATAACCATCTTCCGGGGCGAGAGCATAATTCCATATTGCACGACAATGCTTTGGAACTGTTGAAGAAGTTAGATGTGTTCCTTCTCATTTAATGAAAATATAAGGATATCATCAATATATATTGATATAATCTATTTATTACAAGTATTAGGCCCATGTCATAGGCTTTATTTGAGGTATATTATGTGTTCCTTGGCTATGTTTTGAGGTATTTACAGGTCCAAGTACTTTTGGAGATATATAGAGATACTTAGAGTTTTTGGGAGTATTTAGAAGAGAATAATTTGTAGCTGATCATTGAGAGAGTCGAAGTACAAGATATTCGTCGATCGACGACACAACCTTGCCATCGACCGATGGTACAAGACCAAGATCGATCGATGTTGAACACTTGACATCGATCGATGACCAGTTTTACATACAGCCAACTCCAAGCCCAAGTAAGTTAGAGACAAGACACAAGATTAGAAGATTACCCATGGACGAGTTTTGACCTAGATTCTAAGGTTTTATATTTATACTTTATGTATGACACCAAGGTGTGTGTGTGCGTGCGTGCGTGTGTGTGTGCGTGCGTGGGTGTGTGTGTGTGTGTGTGTGTGTGTGTGCGTGCGTACGTGCGTGCGTGGCGTGCGTGTGTGTGTGTGTGGCGGCACGCGTGTGTGTGTGTGTGTGTGTGTGTGTGTGTGTGTGTGCGTGCATGTGCGTGCGTGCATGTGTGTGTGTGTCACTCTATAGTTTTAGAGTTTTTAGGGAGAAGATTCGTCCCTCCTTAGGGAGACTTGTATTGGAACCCCAATATTTTATCTATGCATTATATTCATATTATTATTCTTACTTTAATTATGTTTGAGTAGTTATCAACTAGATTTAGGGTTGAATGACATCAATCATGGATTAGGCCCAAAAGTAGGATTGCTAGGTTAAAGTTAATACCGCATCAATTGAGTTGTGCTTAATGCTTGCATTCTAGAGTAGCCTAACTAGGATTCGAAAGTAAGACATGGACGACTACGAGAGTAGGTTATGTGCCAGAATAGACTCCATTGAATCTAGGTTGTTAGGCGGCATGCGAGAGCTGGTCTAATTAGCTTGGTGAACATATCAAATCTCGTCACACTTCCTTCTGATTTCACCGTCGATCGACATCAAGCCTTAGCCGTCGATCGATGGTCTTTCCTTTTGCTCGCATACGAAAATTGGAGTTAAAAGGGTCAGAATAGTTAATATTTGAGTTCTATAATATTTACATTCTCGTGCTTCATATTCCCTCCTGAGCATTGCTTGTTGGAATAGGGATGGTGCAGTCTTGAGGCTAAAAGGTAGGACATTCCACTGAAGAGGTTGATTCGGTAGGCAGAATGCAGTTTTTGTACCTTTCTTCAGGATGAACACTAAGTTTCCAGAATCGTGGCTTAAGATCGAATTTTGAAAATATTATTGCCCCTTGAAGATACTGAAGAAGTGCCTTTTGTTGGTAGTGGAAAGTTTATGTCTTGTAGGTATTGATTCAATGGCTTGTAGTCAATGACTAGTCTGAGTTTTCCTCGTTGATGTTCAGCGTGGTTGTTGACGTAGAATTATTTGCATGCCTAAAGAGAGTTAGTTGTTGGATACTATTCTTTGTCATACTATCTGGTTGCATTCATCATTTGCTTTGTAACAAAGTAGGTGGCATTCCTGCCTGACTCGCCTTTGTTGGTGTGATATGAACATTTTCTTGAATGGCAATGAAACGACAAACTCCGGGTTTAGCCAGAGTGGCTTGTTACATTTCTGGTGGAAATCTGTGTGTAATTCTCCACATGATGTTGTCGCCATTTCTTCTTTGATTTTTGTAAAATCTTGAGAGACCAATCCTTCAATTGCGAATAAACGTGGAATTGCCATGAAGGCTTTGTAGAGATTTCTCCATCTTATTCCTCGTTTTTGATCGAAATATCAAAGGCTTTTTAAAAGCGTAGTATGAATCCCATCCCAATATTAGATCTTTTCTAGGCGCAGTAGAACCAAGTACTTCAGTAGTGATGTGGCATCCAAGGAAAAGCTCGATTGTAATTGGTCTTGACTTAGGTTGATGGTTAATGAACCGGATTTGGTAACACAAAATTCTTGTTGATGAGGTAACCACATAGATGGTGGTATAATCTTCGAATTCATTACCGTTGTGTGAGATCCAGTGTCTATGACTGCAATACATGAACTGATCTTCTTTACAAGATGGATCGAAGATTGTCACTAACAAATATTGGGGAGCCATTTTATTTGAAGAAATAAATGGGAAACATCAAATTTGTGGATACAAAAGTGTATGCTTTAAAGATTCCTAGATGCATTATCCATCCATGTTCAAAAAAATACTGATGGTCAAGAAGGCTATCGAGAAGTTGGGAGTTTCATCTGATAAGACATAAATTTCGCATCGAATGGATATGTCATCTTTTCCAAAGATGTTACAATTCAAACAAAAGATGGTCCACATCAGCAATTATTACGGTGAAGCGAATGATTCTCAAAGTATGATTTCGAATTCGTGTATTTAAAGGGTACAAAGAATACTCTCGTTGATATGCTCAGTAGAAATCCAATACAAGAAATACGAATTATGGAGAGATCTTCTTCAAAGACTTACTATGACTTCGCATCCAACATGCCTGACGAAGCTCATGAGCTTATCAACATAAAAGCTCTACACGAACACCTCCACATAAAGATTTTCTGCTACAATCCATCATCATGTCAATATATGGAGTCAGCGATGATCTGACGTTAAATTTTCTTTAATTGGTTAAATTTTATCATTTTTAAAATTATTACAAAAAATTTTGTTCACCATTTTACTCTTGATTGGTTGATGAAATTGTAAACTAGCAAATTTGTTTTCAGATATCTTAACACTACTATGCAGATAATTTTAGCAAAAAAAAAAACACTACTATGCAAATATTTAACAGTTAATAATATCTTATTCTGATTATATTCGTTTTAATATGTAAATTCCAATTCCTTTATGAGGAAATAAATTTATGTTTTTTATAGAGAAATTGTTAAAAATAACATAAGTTAAGTATCACTTTGCAAAAATACACATTATCAAAAATATATTAACATTTGGGTTTACACTTTAGTGATTATTGTTTAGGTTTATGATTTAGTGTTAAATGGGTGAGGTTGAGTTTCTAAATTTTTTATAAATATATTTTTTAAAAAATAATTATGTCTCTTTTCATCAAAAAATTAAAGTATTTTTGAAAATTTAATTCATTAAAGGTAAATTTGTAGAGTGATATCAAACTTGTGGTAGAATTACCATGTCCCCTTTTATATACTAACAAAAAGGACAGTTCATTTTTTGTCGCATATAAGGACAGTTCACTTTAACCATCTATTTAAAATCTTAAATATGATATGAGTGCACGTTTCAATGAAAAAAATTAAATTGTCACTTACCACTGAAAAAACATGGTAATTAAGTTTTTCTTTTTTTTTGGTCTAACATGGTAATTAAGTTGGTGTTATATTATACGCATCCAATTCTTAACAACAGCAATAAGACTATTCAATTTAATATAGATATGAATCTCCAAGCAATTATAAACATACAAAGAAAGAAATTTTACTTAAGATTAAAATATGATCACAAAGAAAACGGCGACCGGATCAGGCCACGTTAGGGTATGCGATCGAGAATCGCAGGCGCAGAAACAGCTGCCGCTACATCAACTGATAGACGTTAGGAAGATTGTTTTTCTCTTCACTTTTACTGTCTTTCTCTCTCCACTTATCTACCATTCTGCGTCTCGTATCACCATGCTATCCCTGCCGCAACTTTCAAACATTTTCGCGTTCCAGCCGCTTCTGATCGCTGCCAAAGATAAAGCCGATACGGTTAGTAATTTCTTCATACATATTACGTTATAAGGGGAGGGGGCAAAAATAGAGGAATGGCAAATGTACCCACTAATACTTCAATTTTGATTATCTTGTATGGTAAAATGAGAAAAAAATGGAAAATTTTGGGGACCCTTTAATAGGAATTTGCTTCTCTAGCAACTTTAGATTCAAGTTTCTTGTATCTCGTTGACATGTTATTTTCGAATGAATTCACATATTTTACAGAAACAAATGGACATTTATAACAAATGCACCCATTAATCTGTTCTGCATACCTTTGCAGTCAGTTAAATATACATCTAGATTCTAAATTAGATATTAATATCTAATTTAGAACCATTACTATTCCATTTGAATGAAAAATATTTTCATTCATGGTGATGATATATTAGAACCTCCACGGATTAATTAATTAGATCTTTTTTTATTTTCTTCGCGTTTAGTATGTAATGTTCGGTGAACTGATAGTTTTTTGTGTGAAATGATAGTTGGAAGAAGAAGATGGGAAGAATTTGGCTAGAATCTTGAGGGAATCATCAATGGAGGAGAACAAGACGGTGATAGTAGTGATGATGAATCAGGCTTGGGCAGAGCCAAATTCGACATTCGATGTATTTCTTGAAGGCTTCCATGCTGGACAAGGGACGGAGAAGCTGCTCCGTCATGTGGTGGTGGTGTGTTTGGATTATGAGGCTTATTCACGGTGCAACGATGTCCATCCTCGCCGTTGTTTCTTGCTAAGGACTACCGGAGTTGATTTCTCCGGCGAGAAACTTTTCATGGCGCCGGATTATCTTAAGATGATGTGGCTTCGAACTGAGTTCTTGGGTTCTTTGCTTAAGCTCGGATATAACTTCCTCTTCACGGTATTTTCTTACCTCATTCGTTCATACATAATTATTTTATCCGTTTATTAATACATATGCAAAAGCAAAAAAAAATCCCAATATGATTGTTGCAAAAGCAATATTGATAAATATCTTGTTTTGTTAAAAAATAATTTATATCATTTTAAAATCATCTGAAATTTTTAGGAATTTTTCTTCTGTCTTGTTTACTTTCGTGTTTGCAACTTTTTTTCTGTTTTAAAGCGTTGCATTAGCTTAACGCCAAGATAATATAAAGATTGATATAGTAAAAGTGAAATAAACAATATTTGTACGAATACGATTAATCCCCTATATATTAAAGGAGAATTACTTTTAAAACTTACCTTAAAACTTATTTACAAAGTGTGTGACGTGTCTTCACGAGAAGCTTCTATTTTGAAAAACACTGATGTGTCGAGTGGAGAACGTTTCAGGTAAAAAAATTAACTTTAATTCAAACTAATAGTTTCCTTTTAAATAAAATCTTTGCGTAACAATTAATGCGTTCACACATTAATTTTCCTAAATTCTACAACATACAATTAATGTGATCACACATTAACTTTTTTAATAAAATCATTTTTAGTTTATGTATTTTTAGCTTTAGTATTAGTGAATTGAAGTTTTCTCCATGCAACTACTAAATAATATCATTGTTGAAAGAAAAAATTAAAAAATCATTAAGATTCAAATCAACTAAAATATTGGAGTAAGAAATAATTTTTGAAATTGAAAGTTTCGTACTTTACCGAACTTTGCTATGATTGAGGTTTTTATAAAGAAATTGAGGTGAAAAAAACAAAGAATTTCGGATTTTTAGTTTATTCAAGTACTATTTTTTCCTTTCAGAGTTTTCGTATCAAATAAAAAATTAGAAAGATAATCAGATTGGTAAAAAAAATCAAAAAGCAGAAAAGCTTTAAAATAAAAGTAATTCGCAAAATCGATTGAAAAACATAATTATATTGTGTTTTATTATATTGACCAAGAATTTTTATAAGAAAATACACGTTATTTTGTTATAGATTACGTCAGTTTTGAAACATGCCCACCAACATTGACATGACGTCCAACTATTTTATTTATATTCTTAAAGTATGGTCTAATAATCATTTATGTAAAATAAACCCTAAATTTTTGTAATACATTTATTTTATTTTGCTTTGAATTTATATTAGTAGAAGAAAATAAATTTGGATAAAATATATGGATCCGAAGAACCGAACCGAATTTCTTTTGAAAGTAATATTAAACATAAATTAAAATTGATTAAGTACTTAAATAGATCTAGATTTTTTATATTTGGATAACTAGACCCGAATCCAATCCAACCTGATATTTTGGATACTAGAAATATCTAAATCACAAATATAAACTCAAATATATCAATTATTTTAAATCTTATATCTATTAGATATTCAACATATGAAAATATCTAAATACTATTAAAATAGCCACAAGTAAATATCTATAATAACAAAAAAAATGTTCAAAATACTGAAAATATCTATATGTTTTCCATCTAAATATTAAACTGAACTAATTTTTATGTAAATTTAAGTCTTTGGTTTTAGATTATTCAAATTTATATGTTTTATGTTATTTTATTTTCTGATTTTGACGACTTAAGTATATTTAGATTTTTTTTTAAATTACATAATTAAAATAGATATCCGAAATCAAATCGAATCAACAATGATTAGAACCAACTCTAAACGAGATTCAAAATAAAATTTGTAAATATCTGAATCAGATTTAGATTTCTAATTCTAAAAATCTGAAGTTTGAATAGACTAACTAAATCCGAACAAATATTATGTCCAACCCTAAGAAAAACTATACGACTAATCACTCGGTACAACGTAAAATAAATAATCTAAGCAACTGTTTTACTCTGCGCACGGCGTGGGTTACTACCTAGTTATTAGTATTTAGACAAAAAAAATTAATTATTAGGTCAAAACATAATATATGAAAATGCATGCATGCATGTATATTTTCATATATATTATAACTGCTTTATTTTTGTCATATTTAAATGTTTTGGAAAATAGGACATGGATACAATCTGGCTTCGTGATCCATTCCCTCGCTTATTAGCAGAAGTAGATTTCCAAGTAGCTGGAGATTACTACAACTTCAACGGAAACTCCAGCGACTTGCGTAATGGAGCCAATGGAGGCTTCAACTTTGTCGTGTCAAATTGCAGAACAATCGCGTTTTTCAGTTATTGGTATGCATCAAGATTAAGATTCCCTGGAACAAACGAGCGAGTCGTGCTTGAATGGATCAAACAAGATCATTTTGTCAAAGAAATAGGGCTCACGATGAGGTTTCTTGATCCGGTTTACTTTGGAAATTTCTGCCAACCAGGTTGGGATATTAACAAGGTCTGCCTAATGCATGGTACTTGCTGCAGTGGGAAAGGGAATAAGGTTAAGGATTTGAGACAAGTTCTTGAGGATTGGAGAAACTATATGTTAGCGGAGGCTTCCGGAAAGGTTGATGGCCGGAAATTAGGGTTTCGAAGGCTGAAGAGTTGTCGACGGAGAAGAGGGAGGAGACATTAAGGGGGCTTTGCGTTTTGAGATAAAAGATTATACAAAGTTTTAAAATAAGTTAAAATAATTCCAAAGAATGTTAAAATTTTATTATTGGTTAGATACTCCAAAATTTATTTCATGATATTATTAATAGTTTTTTATTGTTTATTTATACATTAAAAAATAAGATAGCCAAAAGCAGACAATCATAAAATAACAACAATTAACTGAGTATATTTAAAACTTGGAAAGTGTTCTACCAAAATAATTTGTCTTTCTTTTCTTTTTCATTTTTAATAGATAAATAGATAGCTACTATCTTAAAAACTCTTCAATTGATGTACGTTACCAACTACTAGTTAAGTTCTTTAGCTATTTTTACCATTAATCTGTTATCATATTGGTGGTATATCCTTAGTTACCATCACGTTGATACAACTACACATGAGGAAAATTTATAAATAGAAGCAATGAGAAATTTATTTTCATATTTTACAAAATTTACAAAAGCTTGTTCTTACCGGCTAGCTGAATGACGTTCACGGTGCCTTGGAAAAGATACACACACCTACTTCTACGAGGCCAACAAAACTAAATATTTAATGCATACAGAGACGCATCTTGTTCACAAATATTCAATTTAGCTAGTAGGTCTGGACATTCTGGTATTCAAGTAGGGTTTTGGTCGGTTTCTTTCGGGTTTGCTTTCTTTTGTGTAGAAAAGTTTTGGACCCATATAGGTACCTATAGAATTTCGTGTCGGTTTTGAGTCAGTTCCTTTCGGGTTCGATTCGGTTTGGGTCTAAAATATTTAAACATCCATAGTAAAGAATATTTGAAAAATATAAGAAAACTTCTAGTTTTGTTAGTGTTTTTGGTTCCAGTTCTTAGGTACCCAATCGGTTTTTCAATTCGGGCTGGGTCTATTCGGGTACGAATCTTTTGGGTATGAGAGTTTTGGACCCATATAGGTACCTATAAAGTTTCAGATCGATTCCAAATTTCGGGTATTCTGGATCGGTTCCAAGTTCGGGTATTCGGGTCCAGGTTTTTCCCCAAGCCTAAGTCTTAGATTATAACAAAATGCTAACCCTAATGCCAATAATATATGGAAAAAAAATCTTATTTTTTGTTTTTATACTTTACAAAAAACATTCTTTTAACTCGAATTAGTAAAAGCAAACAAATAACCGAGGTTTTAATCAATTTATTGCGACTTTTTTTAGCAAATATATTGCGACATTTAACACAGACATTAACAACCACAGTTATAAAACAATGCACATGCATAAGTCCGTAGTTGCAAATAAACAAGACCAATGAAGAGTAGATTTGACGGCGGTGGCGGTCTAGAGTCGCTGCCTCTGAAACGGATGTTGCCGCAACTTCAAACAATGTGGAAAGAGGTTAAATGGATTGTTACTCTATTTCTTTTGACAGTTCTTCTGTGCCTAGTTGTCTACCATTCGGGGCCACCAATGCTGTCGCAAGTTCCAAGCTCTCCTGCGATTGTGCAACCGCAGATAGCAGCCAAACACGAAATAACCACACTGATACCTTTAGTAATTTATTCATATACATGTAAATCATATATGGTACCACATGGTAAATATCAATTACATGATTCAATTAGGGCTAGGCATTTTACCCGATACCCGAACCCGTATCCAAAGCCGGCCCTAAAAAGCCAAACCAAAATCCGAATCGAAGTAGCAAAATACTCGAACGAGTATTGAGTGAAGATAGATTAGATATCCGAACCCGAACGGGTAATATCCGAACCCGAATGGATATCCGAAGATAACCGAACATATGTATATTTAACTATATATATTCCTAGTTTACATTTCTCATTTTATTCAAAATATTTATATTGATGTTGCATATGAATCAAAATTAGATAAAAATACATATAATTGTATAACACGTGTTTTGCTACTCACTTAAATTGCATGACAAGCTTCTTGTTTCATGCATTAGCAAAAGTTGCATCCAAAATCTCAAAACAACAACCAAATTAATATCTTTTTATTTTTAATGTTTTAGTCTCAAACGTATTTATCGTCCAACACATTAATTTTTTTAAAAAAACAGTTAATTTAATAGTAAAAATTTATGTACAAGAAACTTGAGTAATGAAGAATTTGAATTTTGTTTTCAAAATCTAAAAATCTGAACCCGAATTAAGAATATCCGAACCTGATCCGATATGTGAAAATACCCGAACAGGTGCTAGACCTTAATACTGAAATACCTGAAACGCGAAATACCCGACCCGAACGACGAACACCCATGCCTAACTCACTTCTTCAAAAACAAAATGTCCTTGATCTTCTGCTTAGTTGTCATACACATCGTTTATGTTCCAAAAAATTGCCTTTGGTAGAGTTTTAAGATTGATTTCCTTAGGTTTTATCTTGTTGAGCTTGTCATTGATTTCTGATTAGGCGTTTGATTTTTGGTTTGTACTAGGTCAATGCGAGAAAGTAAATGCACACAAGATTGTTTGCCCGGTGTTCGCTGATCTACTCATCAGGGAGGAAGACTGCATCCCTCAACTGATCCACTATCAATATCGATTAAATACACAAGATCGCAACAATAGCAGATCTATAGAAAACATATTACAAGCATGATAAGTACAGCTCACTTATTGTATCCTCTTTGACGCCAGAAAATCACTGCCGGAGCCTTCCGATCTTACCAACGGAACAGAGTACCAACAAAACAGAGTATTGGAGCAGCAGCTGCAGAGTATTGAGACTCTCAGAACTCATGTCAAGAAGTTGGAGAATCAAGTGGTCCAGAAAAGTGAGGCCATTCAGAGACATGAGAACCTGATTAAGGAGAAGGGGGAAGCTGGTCAGAAACACCACGTCTGTGCATTGATATGTGATGATTTTTGGCAAGAGGTGAAGAGAGAACAACTCCAAGAGGGAGATTTCTGAGTAGAAAGTGGTTTGTCTTTTGGTAATTCGCATTGGTGTCGATCGACACCCATTGCTGAGCATCGATCGACTGAACCCGTAGTCTGTAGCTTCGCGTGAGTCTTCAAACATCGATCGACGTCGAGACGTCAACATCGACCGACGGTCTTCAACAACAGAACTAGTTCGTCTACCTAGTCTGAATGCAAGCTTGTTGGTCAGACATCCGAGTATGGAGACTCCAGAACAGACCTGAGCCAATGATAGTTGATAAGGCAACATAAAAACAGACAAGAAGAAAGCAGAAGATTCATAAACATCTGCACAGAGAAGCAACTAACAAAGAGATGGATGAGTTTTCCAAAAAAGTTTTTAAAATTCCTTTAAATACTCAATTTAATGAAGCCTACTATACTTATAGATTGTTTTATGTTTTTAAAGGAATCCAAGGAGACCAATGAGGACATAAAGTGCATGTTCAATGGCCTCAGAGAGAAGCTGAAGCAGAGGATCACTCTTAAGAAGAAAAAGTGACCATAGAAAGTTTGTGGTTCCATGTTTTGTCAAAGGTCACGAGTATCCCAATGCCCTCTGCGATATTGGATCAGCAGTCAGTATCATGTCTACAGCTATGGCAAGAGAAGCTGAGCCTGAAAGTGGAGTTTCCAGTGATTCATTCACTTTTTGTGGATTCCTCCAAGGTGAATTTAAGGAGGGATAACCAGAGACGTCCCAATGCTGATTTGCAACGCCTTAGTCCCAGTAGGCTTCCATGTGATGGATATCAAGATTGACTGGAACTCTTCCTTATTCCTTGGAAGAGCATTCATGGCCACAGTTGGAGCTATATGCGACATGAAGACAAACAGGTTGTATCTATCCTTAATAGATTCCAAATAATTTTTATGAACATGTTAAAGTCAAGAACAAGGCTATTCTGATAGAATTGGGTGGAGATCCATGTTTAATTGCTACATGCTTCTATAATTACGAGCAAGAGGAGGAGTCTGTGGAGATAGCATTGATTGATACCCAACCCGTGACATCGATCGACTTCACCTACATACAGAAACTGCACGGAACCCACCCTTCAAAATCGATCGATACCCAACTTCAACAATTGGTCGATGGTCTCAGTATACAATAATCGGTCGATTTCAAACCTCAACCATCAACTGACAATCATGCCACAGATCAGAACAAAGAAGACAGTCCATAATACTTTGTCTACACTGGACATCAATACTGTGAGATGGCACCAGAGAACACCAACCCACATTACACATAACTTTACCCAGAAGAAGCAGCTGAGCACGATACATTTAAGTTCTGGAAGTCTAGAGACTTCAGCCAGTTGAACGAAACCAAAGATCCAGCATAGATCGATAAGAAGCATAGATCGATAAGACACATCTACCATCGATCGAATGTCTCATCAAATATGGATCCAAAGCTTTTGACAACAACAACCAAAGAAGATTTCGCTGGGAGAAGAAAGATGAGTATGGAGTTTACAGAGATGAAAATGGCAATGCACAAGCAATGGATGGCAAAATCAACAATGTGTCTAAGGAGGACAACAAGGAGATTTTTGAGAGAGCCAACATGCATGAATATACATCTATGTTAGCCAAAGTATGCAGCAGACATTCGCAGAGCCAGACCAAACACATCAACTTACATCAGACAAAGAAGTTGACAACATGGTACAAGGAGTTTACAGAGCCCAAGAGATTATTATGGATGACTATTACAAGAGGCTTGATGACATGTAGCACTTGTTCAACAAAAAGTATTGGATGGTTAACCACGTGCATGGAAGAGATGAAACAGAAGATGGGCTACACTCATCAGATTATTCAACAACAACAATCGATTGGAGTAGTTAGTTCAGCATTGACCGACGACAACACTAGGCCATCGATCGAAAGTCATCACACAGCATTTAGGCAGAGGCTGGTAACACACAAGTTATTGGGGAGACAAGATTGATCGAGTTTACCTTTATCAAGACTTGATGAGTGACATGAGGATTTTTATGTATTTCAATGCAAACTCTATCAAATTAACCCTACGAACTACTCTTGCCAAGAGAGGTAAAATTGTAGTATTTAGGGATAGAATCCACCGGGAGTGTGGGTACACAATAGACTATAGATGTTTAGATTAAGCTAGGCAAACAGTTTATTAAAGAAGTAATAGTAGACAAGTAAGCAGGTGATTGGTTTGACAACAATAAGATGAAATAGCAAGGTCTAAGGATTTATCAATCAATAGATTCAAAACACAAATCAAGGATGCTAAGGTTTTATAGATCAAATTCTAGAACTCAAATTCAATAAGGAAGTAATCCAGCTCTCGCATGCAAATATTAATCAGATGCCTAAGTTCTAATGTTCCAGCTCTCGAATACAAACGAAGATTGAGCGTCGATCGATAACAATGCTTGGGTATCGATCGATACTACCTCAGACAAGCATTCACACACATATAGATAATGTTCAAATAGATCCTAGACCAACTCTCGTATGTGCCTAGATATCTAATCCACACTGAGCTCGAGTTTCGTTAATTAATTGCACTCTCGTGCCGCTCAATTGTCCTATGATTCTAGGTTCAAGCAATCAGTCACACTCTCGTGCTATTCCACTAATCGATATCCTAGTATTACAAGCCACCCTGGTGTAGAGATCCATAGATAACCTACCAATCATATGACTATCAGTTTGACATTAAGAACATGAAATCCCTAAACCTAACAAGATGATTACTCAGACATGGAAGCAATAACACAAATTATAATATGAATAAATAATAGATATAAAAATCAATATAAAACCAAAGGAGTTCCAATCAATCTCTCAAGGACAATTGATCTTCTCTCCAAAACTTAAGACAATGAATAGAATAAAGCTTAGTCGTCTACAATGGCTTAGAGAACTATATAAATTAGGTCTAAACTCGTGCATGGTATTCTGATAACTTGCCATAACATCTGGGCTTAATTCGGACATAACACAAGTCGTGTCTGTCTTCTGGGATCACCGTCGATCGACACTCATTCATCCCTCGACAGCTTCCTCTCAAGAGGCAGACAGACCACTCTTCAGTAAATCAGGCATAACTTTAGATCTAACTATCCGATCGACCTCAAATCGGTGAAATTAGAAATCTAACTCAAAGATCTATCTAATGACAAAATATCAGCTCAATCTCACCGTAATAAGGTCTTCATCCATAGATAAATATCTGACGCATCTGCACAGTTCTGCATCTCTACAAGCTCGAGAATCACCAAAGTTCTTCAGAACGTACATGAACCTGAAAATAATCTAAAACATACTCCAAACACATATAATAGACTCTAAATAGGGATGTTATCATTGCACAATAGTGGTAAATATCATGCTTAATCAACTCTCCCAGACTTAACCTTTTGCTTGTCCTCTAACAAACAAGCAAACAAAGCCTATGAAAGAGGTTTTCAAAAGCGGAGACTCACATAATGTCTAAGTATAAATTTCACCATAAGTTGTTGCAACTACATCCTATCAAGTTAATCACAAAGAAACTTTATATACCTTATCCTAGTATATCAACCAATTCCATTCTACCAACAACTAAGCGAATTATAGTCTCACTGCCCCTCTACTGATTTCATTTCTTTGCATAAAATAAAAGTGCAGGCTTTACCTTGAGAATATCGATCAAAGGATATATGGACTCTTACCTCTGCAAGTATCTAAACACACAAGTAGCATTCTCTCATTCCTTTCCTCTCTCTCTTCTCACTTCTTCTCAGTCAATCTCTCCCTTCTTTTGAGTGTATCATTTTATTTTTTTAAACTGACTGAGATATTTGGATAAGCTTCTATGAATCAAGCACTAATGGTTTTTGCCACCAGATCATGTTCACTTCTTTTTTACCTTTATCTCTTTCTAGAATCATATGAATCAAGCTTTAATGGTTGTAGCCACCAAATCTTGTTCGACTCCTTTTTCAATCTGAAGGGGAGAGAGAGGGGAATTAGAAGCACACAAACTTTTACCTTCCAGACTTGCAGAAGGAATCTGATCCAGTGTATACCAATCCCCAAAGCAAGCTAATAATGTCAGAATTAGTGTTCGGAAATCAGCTTCGGTTCCCTCAAAACTTTCTAAGCAAGTGTGATATAGTGGCAAGATGATCCACTTTGGTATCTCTAGTAATCTCTCCAAACAACCTTCTAAGAATGGTGCTAAAGTGTGGTTAGTCAATAATAAATCTTGATTATAGTCTCCTTCTTGACTCAATAAAACTTTTGAATAACTTATATAAATAAAAACCAAAAACAAATAAATAGCTTAGTGAACCTCCCCCAGACTTAAATTACATCGTCCCAGTGTAATCCGTCCCGGATTGGTTAGGAAAGACAAATCATAAGTAAATATCTTTAAGTAGAAAACTTGATACCTCTCTCTATAAGAGGGTGTCGATCGATGGTAGGCATGTATGGTCGATCGATGGTCGCAATCCAACGTTGACTGATGCTGCCCTCTATGGTGTCGACCGACGGTGGACTCAAATATTCTGTTAAAATAAAATGAAACTCAAAATAAATAGTAGTATAAGTAAAACCTAAATAAAAACTTACTAAACAATAGGTTGCCTCCCACTCAGCGCTTGTATAGTCTTAAGCTCGACGTTTTAGAACTCTGAGTCAGTCAAGATGAAAAGGAGAATTTTCTCCAGAACAGCTCTCAGTGAGTGTCCCTCTTCCTCATTTTGTTGATGCTGTTGATAAAAGCTCTTGCAGAAGCTTCCCCTTTGTCTTTCATCTCTGGATCACATAGCACCCTGACCTTGGTAAAAGGTTGCATACTTCCTTTGAAGCACATCCTATACCCAAGACTTCCCTCATAACATCGCGAAGGAACCGGTGACAAGAAATCTGTATCTACCTTCTTTTCTTTTTCTTCTTTCTGGCCCTTCCCCCAGACTTAGGCTTTTTCATCACAAGTTACTCTAAAATCTGGAGAGTGTCGATCGACGCTATTAGGAGAGTGTCAATCGACGGTGATGCTGGTTCTGTAGTTTCGCGGTTTGAATCAGGTGCAGGTGTTGGATCTTCAGACGGCTCTATCCATGAAATAAACCCCACACTTTTTTAGTCTTTCCCACAGGATCGTAGAAGACATTTTCATCAACATTAGTAAGGCACATCCTATTTTTCTCGAGATCACAAACTGCCCTTACTGTAGCCAAAAAGGCTCTTCCAAAGATAAGAGAAGATTCTCGACCTGATTTGCTTTCCAAAACATGAAAGTCCACATGGACAATGCTTTCACCTATCTCTACTTTAACATTATTGATCGTGTTTGTTGAGTTTACCTTGGAGTTATCCACGAAGGTGAAGCTATCTTGAGAATGTTCCACCTTTAATCCTAAAATTTAGGTAGTGTCCTTGGCCATGATGTTGACTGCAGATCCAATATCACATAGGGCGTATGGAAATTGGTGTTATGTATACAACAGGGAGTCAGAAACTTCCCAGGATCTTGTTCCTTCTTCAGTGTCTTCTTGGGTTTACGGCTGACCATATTAAACAACAACTCAATGTCCTTATCCGTCTCATTGCTCTCTCTGAAGAAATTACCATGTCTGTACTGGTGATATGCATCCTTGAAAGACATATCCTTAAGGACCCTCTTTACTCTCTTTTGAAATCCATCAAGTTCAGCCTTGTTAGCTTCTCGCCTGAGGTGTTGGGAACATAGGATTCTCTAGATCTCACGCTGTTCTTTGGACTTCTTTCTTTCGTTTCCTGCTTGTCCATGGCAGATTCATGTTAGTCCAGCTGGTGTTGATCGATATCGGTGCGTACCGTCGATTCGATGCTTTCAACGAAGAGGTTTCAGCTGGAATCAATTTCCCTTGTTCTGGTGCATCGACATCCTGCTGATTGTGGTAACTGTTGGCCTTTTTGATGAGCGGTGTGCATTATGTCTTGACATGGGCGTGTGTCGATCGATGCTTTTATGCTGTCGTCGATCGTCTGTCGCCGGTTGATGTCCGATCGATATTGTCTTGTTGGTGTCGATCGAAGGAAATCCGTTTTAACACAGTACGGGTTGGGGAGGATGCGGGTGTCGTGTGGTGAAGTTTGAGTGGCTCTAATTTTCACCGTTCCTACGTACTCTTCTATGGGTGTCGATCGATGCTCATCTGATGGTGGTTCGATCGATGCTCATCTGATGGTGTCGATCGGACACCAGTGCCGAGTTGCCAAATGTCATAGAACTTTCGACTAGAAAAGCACCTTATTCCAGCTTCTCATGCTCGATTACTTCCCCAAAGTCATTATCTAAGATGGCATCAAACCTGGTGCCTCTTGCTCTCCCCAACTTTCCCTTTAACTGGAGCTTCTTGCCCCATCACAGCTTTTTGTTGTCCGAGAATTATGGGTGTTTAGCATCCTAACATGAGTGTTTATGGCTTATAATTTTTATTCAGCTCTTTGTGGACAGAATCCAACCTTAGATTTAAGTATGCACTCATCTTATGTTGAATTTCTATGGCTCGTTCCATCATAGATTCCCATCCTCTGAATATGGTCTTGAAACATATTTCATTTATATTATTCTCGTCCTCTTCTGCAGCCTATTCCACCAACGAGACTCATGAACAAAATCACTTTTGTCCTTGACCTCAATGATCTTGTCATTATTCGTATCACCTGACTGCATTTTGTGAGTATCTATATTCCTAATTTTTTTTGCTAGACACAAAGTTCCGAATCAGTCTCTTAGCTTTCCTCTGGAGTCCTAGTCCCAAAGTTCCATTAGCTTGCCTGATCCAACATTATATGGTACTGCGCATCAATACCTTTGGAGAAGAACCCCAACAGTTGAACCTCCGTGAAACCATGATGTGGACAATCTTTTTGGTACCTCCTAAATCTGTCCCAAGAGCTTCTAAACCTTCAGTATGTCCTTGAGAGAATTTCAAAATCTTATCCCTTAGGCTTTTCGGTCTTTGCATCATCAAAAAAATTAGTCAGAAACGCAGTCTTGACATCATCCCAGGTAGTAAGAGATCCTGGTGGTAGAAGTTTCAGTCAAACAAGTGCATTCCCAGAGAGAGAAATACTTGAATAACTTTCATAGAAGATAGTCTTTAGTTTCTTCATGCTCTAGGATTCTAGAAAAAAAACCCTCTAGTGTTTCAGTGTGGTCCATGGGATCTTCATGGGGAAGACCATGAAAGGGGTGCTCGATCACATGAGCAAAGTATGCAGGTCTTATCTGGCCGTTTGACCCCTTGGATTTCTCAAGGTTGAATCACAGACATGTTAATATAGAATCGAGTAGGCCTGATCAACGATGCTATCGATCGATGCTTAGGGATTACAGCCCATGTGCATCTAATTTCTGACATGTTGCATTACACAAATAACCCTCAGGGTCATGCAGGTCTCCATTCCATCCCTACTCAGAATAAGTGCCAAACCATCTCTACTTGCCGGTTACTGTCGATCGACGTCGAAGTGTTGTTGTCGATCTATGCTAGACGTTTCTCTTTGCGAATGATGCGTTCAATAGCTGCTGGGTCTGAGAAAAGTAAGTTTTTTTCCTTGTTGTTTCTGGCACTGCTCTGCATGTACCTGAAAGACAAGGAAAAATTTATATAAGTAACTGAAACAGAAAATAAAAACCTAGACTAAACCTATTAATCAAGTCTATTGGCAATCCTAGCTCCCCGGCAACGGTGCCAAATTTGACAAGAGGGTTTTTTGTATTTCAATGCAAACTCTATCAAATTAATCCTACGAACTACTCTTGCCAAGAAGAGGTCAAATTGTAGTCTTTTGAGATCGAATCCACAGGAAGTGTGGGCACACAATAGACTATAGATGTTTAGATTAAGTTAGGCAAACAGCTTATTAAATAAGTAATAGTAGACAAGTAAGGAGATGATTGGTTTGACAAACAATAAGATGAAATATCTAGTTCTAGGGATTTATCAATCACTAGATTCAAAACAAAAATTAAAGATGCTAAGGGTTTTTATAGATCAAATTCTAGAACTCAAATTCAATAAGCAAGTAATCCATCTCTCACATGCAATTACTAATCAGATGCCTAAGTTCTATGTTCTAGCTCTCGCATGCAAACAAGGATTGAGCGTCATTCGATACCAATGCTTGAGTATCGATCGATACTACCTCAGACAAGCATTAACACACATATCGATAACGTTCAACTAGATCCTAGACCAACTCTCGTATGTGCCTAGATATCTAATCCGCACAGGGCTTGGGTTCCATTAATTAATTGCACTCTCGTGCCTCTCAATTGTCCTATGATTCTAGGTTCAAGCAATCAATAACACTCTCGTGCTATTCCACTACTCTAGATCCTAGTATTACAAGCGACCCTGGTGTAGAGATCAATAGATAACCTAGCAATTCTATGACTATTATTTTGACATTAAGAACAGGAAATCCCTAAACATAACAGATGATTACTCAGACATGGAAGCAATAACACAAATCATAGTTTGAATAAATAATAGATATAGAAATCAATAAAACCAAAGGAGTTCCAATTAATCTCTCAAGGATAATTGATCTTCTCTCCAAAACTTAAGACAATGAATAAAATAAAGCTTAGCCATCAACAACGGCTTAGAAAACTATATAAATTAAGTCTAAACTCGTTCAGGGTATTCTGGTAACTTGCCATGACATCTGGGCTTAAGTCGGCAATAAAAAAAGTCGGGTCTGTCTTCTGGTATCACCTTTGATCAATGATATGGCTGTGCCGTCGATCGACACTCATTCATCCCCTCGACAGCTTCCTCTCATGAGGCAGACAGACCACTCTTCAGGAAATCGAGCATAACTTTAGATTTAACCGTCCGATGGACCTAAAACCTGTGGCATTAGAAAGCTAACTAAAAGCTATATCGTATGTCAAAATATCAGCTCAATATCACCGTGTAAAGATCTCCATCCATAGATAAATAACTGACGCATTTGCGGAGGTTCAGCATCTCTAAAAGCTCCAGAATCACCAAAGTTCTCCAGAACGTACATGAACCTGAAATACTCTAAAATATACTCCAAACACATATAATAGACTCTAAATAGGGGTGATTATCATGGAAATAGTGGTAAATATCAGGCCCTGTCAATGAGGGATAATATCTACCAGAGATTGGATGATATTTCAAAGACCACAGATGTACGGCTAACGTGCTGAGTGATGCATTCAAACACTCCAAGCAAGGATGAGTACAATGGAGGACTGCTCAGATAAGGATGGACAACCAGATAACGAGAGGAGAAGAAGCTGTGAGGAGCTTCATTAGTGCATGGTTTGCGACGAAACATTAGAGTATGTGGATACTTGCTTTCCATATTGGTTCGATGAACCACCTTACTAGTCCAGAAGTCCAAAACGTCGAGCCTAAGAAGCGCTGATTGGGAGGCAACCCACTGTTTAGTAATTTTTAATTTGGTTTTTCATTTCTTAGTTATTAATTAAGGTTTTTTATTTAATTACTTTAAGTTTTAAAAGAAGAAGTAGAAATATTTGAAACCACCATCTGTCGACATCACCACTTCACCATCTCGACGACTTGGATGGTTTACCATTGATCGAAAATCATCACTCGCCATCGTCGACACTCCTTACGGAGTTGGTAACTTAGACTTTCTCCCTACCTTTTGCTTATGATTTAGTCTTTCCCTTAAACCGAACTGGATTGAGATAACAGTGGGGGACAATGTTATTTAAGTCTGGGGAGATTTACTGATGCTTTTATTTATTTTCAGCTTTTATTTGTTATATTTGGCTTAAGGTTTTCAAAAAAAAATTATTGAATCAAGAAGGGGATTATGATTAGAACTTATTTATCGACTAATCACACTATAGCACCGCTCTTAGACATGTTGATTGCAGAGATTACTAGAGATTCCAAAGTGGATCACCATGCCATTAGATTGAACTTACTAAGAAGATTGAAGGAACCAAACCTGATCTCAAACCTAATACTGACTATTTTGTTTGCTTTGGGGCTTGACATACATCGGATCAGATTTCCTTCTGCAAATTTGTAAGGTACTAGTCTGTGTATTTCTGATTTCCTTCTCTCTCCCTCTTCATCATCTATATAAGAAAAAATTGAGATGATTTTCTAAGATGCATAGGGGTAGGTACATTACCGATGACCCCAGTATTCTAATTCAAAGGAATGATCACACATTTTTAGATGAGAGGGGTAGGTAAATTACGATGACTCCACTATTCGCCTACAACTTTGTCCAAAAATAAAAGAAAGAAAGAATCGAAAATAAGATGGCATGATGGACTGTATCAGCATCATTTTCCATTGGAGTTTGAGATCTAGAAAGATTCAGAGAAGAAAGAAAAGAGGAAAGAAAGGGACAAGGAAATACTTTATACATGTGTATGCAGATTTGCAGGAGTTGAGTCCACGTGTCCTTTGATCGATACTCCCACGGTAAAGCATGCACTTTATTTTTATGCATAGAAATGAGATTCGTAGAGGGATGAGTCAAATTAGTATTTGTTTAGTTGATGACATAATGGATTTTGTTGCTATACTAGGATAAGGCATATAGAGTTTCTCTTTGATTAGCACTATTTGATGTGATTTCAATATAGTATGGGTCAAGTTATACTTATACATTATGTGAGTACCCGCTTTTCAAACCTCTTTCACAAGCTACCTTTTTTTGCTTGAGAACAAGCAAAAGGTTAAGTATGGGGGAGTTGATATACCTTGTTATTTACCAGTTTTAGACAATCATTTGGACCTTATTTGGAGTCTATTATGTGTGTATGGACTGTGTGTTTAGAGTCTTTACAGGGTCCATGTACGTTTTTGGAGCATTATGGAGATCGTTGAGCTTGTTAGAGTATTCAGAAGAGTTATCCAGTAGCTGTTCACATTCAGCTAAGTATGAGTCGAAGTCAAGCATGACCATTGATCGACGGAGCATCCTTGCTGTCGATCGACGACCCACTCGCAGAGTATTAGCTGACTTAAAGCCCAAGTCTAGACAAATTAAGAGAATACCCCTGGATGAGTTTTGACCTAGTTTATATGGATTCTGCCATTGTCTAGGCAGAAAAGAGGAGACCACATTTTATTTTACAACTTTTAGTTTTCTTACATTGAGTTTTTTTGTAGTTTAGGGGAGAAGATTTGAACTCCTTCAGAGATTTGTATTGAAACCCTATTTATTATTCTATGCATTATATTATTCAGTTCATCGTTTTTTCTTTGATCATGTCTGAGTAATTCACCTGTTAGATTTAGGGTTAATAAGGTATTGATGAATTAGCCACAAAATAGGATTTCTAGGATGAAGTAGTATCAATCTTTGGAATTGTGTTAAATGCTTGCGTTCTAGAGTAGCTAACTTGGAACCTGAACTTAGGACATGGACAACTACGAGAGTATGTTCTGTGCCAGAATTTATTTCATTGAGCTAGGTTGTTAGATACATGCGAAAGATGGTCTAATTAATATAATGGACAAACTTCCTGTCTGATTAGTGTCGATCGACATCATGCCTTAGACGTCGATCGACGGTGCACTTCTCTGTCTGCATACGAGAGTTGGGAGAAGAGGGGGTCGGACTATTTAACATTTATTGTTCTCGAATATTAATAATTTCCTGCATCCTATCCATAATAATTCACTTTCCTGAGAACCTAGATTTACCACTTTTTCATATTTGTATTCGCTTTAGTATTTCAGATAATTTCCTATTCATGATATACTTACAACCAAAAACCATTATTTATAGTTTGCCTAGCTTAACCATTAAAGTTACAGAAATCTATTGTGTGGCCTTGCTTTTTATGGATTCGGTCCCTAAGTATTGCAATTTGACCTCTCTTGGCAAGAGTAATTCATAAGTTTAATTTGAGAGAAAACCTTAACGTACATGCTGTCAAATACACTAAGCAATATGCTTAGTCGTAGGAAAAACTTTGTTTGTGTGATTTTCCCAATACGCAACCTTCACAGAATTCCAATTCACCCACTTCAGCCTTTGGTATGAAACCTTCCTTTACAAGTAAGTCCATGTTCTTAGAACTCATATGACCTAATCGAGAATGCCATATTTTAGTCTTAGAAACCGTAGCTTGACTGACATAAGATTTACCTTGTGATACAATTTCTTGTAGATAGTAAAGAACCATTCTCAATATTTCTCTGTGATCACCTTATTTCCATCTTTATAGAATGTAATAATGAAGTCTCCGCCTTCATACTTGCATCCTGAATTTTCTAGCATCCCATAGGAGATTAGATTTCTATTCATGTCTGACATATAGCGTACATCTTTTAGAATAATCACTGAACCATCTCCATTTGTGATTATGATCTAGCCAATGCGTTTAACTTCACACTGAGTATTGTTTGCCATTAGAACTTTGCTTTCATATCTTTCCTTCAGATTAAACATGACTTTTTTATCCAGAGTAATGTGAAAAGTAGAAGCTGAGTCTAGGACCCACTCCTTTGTTGAATCATGAGTGCTAGCGGTTAGGACTAGAGGTTGTTTTACTTCTGTTACAACATTGACAGCTTTCTCACCATTACTCGTTTGACCTCTGTTTGGACACTCACGTTCTAATGGCCTTCTTTGCCACAAATGAAACAAGCCCCCTTCTTTGTCTTGTTGAATTTTCCCCTGGACTTAGACCGATCACCTATAATCTTTGACATGTTGTATTGCTTGTTGTTACCATAATCAGATCGCTTAGATGATCATCCTCTCGATTCAACATATAATCCTTCAGAAGATGATTTCTTTTTGATAAGTAATCATTTTTTTTCTAAGCTCTGCTTCTTTTAAATATGCTGAAGCAACAACTTCAGAGACAGTAAGAGTATCTCTGCATGTTCCATACTGAAGATTGTGAACTAGTGGCTCATATGCAGCAGGAAGACTAGAGAGCAATTGTATAGCTTGATCTTCATCTGTAATGGTAACTTTCAGACTTTCTAGATACCGTATTAACTTCACTAATATGTCCACATTCTCTTCTGTTGAGTTTTTTCTTCTATTTTGTAATAAGAAAATTGCTTCTTCAGATATATCCTATTTGGAAGAGACTGGAGCTGATACAATTTTTCAAGAGACTTCCACATGCCTAGAGCAGTCTACTCATGCATGACTTTCTTTCAGATGGAGTCACTCAAGCAGGTACCAAGTAAACTTTTCACCCTTAAGTCTTTTTCTGACTTCTTTTGATCTATCAATGGTTCCTCACCTTCTGTTTGTTTCTCTAATGTACAGTAAACCGTGAAGCCATCACCTATAACTACAAAAATCCCTTGGATCTCAAGCTGCCCCACCATTTTTAACTTCCACACACCGAAGTCTCCTTTACCGTCAAACTCTCCATCTCAAATCTCCTCAGAGTAGGTTCCATATTGAACCTTTAGGATTTTGAGATTCACTGACAAAAAAAGAGGCCACAACCACAACAACACAAGCAGAAAAACCTCAATCACAATGATCGCATTACACACAATCACAAATAAGACTTCTCTTCTTCCTTATCAGATATGATCTAACTCTATACCGTAGCACCTAAACATGGATGCTCTGATACCGATTGCATAGTTTAAAGATCAATTTCCTTAGGTTCTATCTTGTTTGAGCTTGTGATTGATTTTTGATTTGGCTTTGATTTGAGGTCTGTACGAGATCAATGCGAGAAAGTAAATGCACACAAGATTGTTTTCTCGGTGTTTCGGGGAGGGACACTGTATCCCTCAACTGATCCACTACCAGTATCGATCAAATACACAAGATCGCAACAATGGTGGATCTATAGAAAACATAGTACAAGCACGATAAATAGAGCCCACTTATCGTTTCCTCTTTGACGCCGGACAGTCACAGTCGGAGCCGTTCGATCTGACTGATCTCCGCCTTTGCAACTCCGTCGAACGTGAACCTCACGATCCTGAGCTAGGTCTTCTCTCTCTCTATTCCCTCTCTCTCTCTCCCTCTCTCTCCCTCTCTCTCCCTCTCTCTCTCTCTCTCTCTCTCTCTCTCTTTCTCTCTCTGTTTCTGATCATTTTCCCTCTCCCTCTGAAACTTTAGCTTCGAGTTTGTTATAACAAAGTCATCCACTCGCAACTGGGCTGAGACTTGGGCTGTTCTCCTTCTTGCAGTTTTCAAATGGGCCTGCACTAAAGAAGAACGAAGTTGGGCCAGGATAAGAAAAGCCCACTCGATATTTGGCTGAACTTAGGTTTACAGCTTGATCCTTTAGATTAATTTTGGCAAATGCTGGTGTCGTGTGGGTGTGCGACTAAACCCAAAACCTCACAAAGCCTAAAAGATCTGAAATTTCTCTGTATTATTTCTTGCTACCTTTACAAATTGATCTCTAAACTATATATACAAAACCATAAAACTATTAAGGAATATTTATATCTTAGTCCATAACTATTGTATAATTACAATATATCTTAATAAAGCCCGTCAACTAGCCTATGAAAACGGACGGAACTTCAGTAGAATATTAGCACGATAGAACATTGAAAATGCTTCTGAAAATTGTGCATCATATCCCCAAAACTCCACAATTACGTGATGCCCAGCATTCAAGCAGATAAAACTAAATTGAAAATTAATTTTATGAAATATATTTACTACAAAAATGACTCCTTATTCTTACACTTTTTGTATGTGAAATCGTTTATAGAAAAGAACCAACTAATCTAAGTTTGATTGCATTACTGGCATTTATCTACTTTTATACACCACCTTAAAAGTCACAAAGGGTACTAAACTTACCAACTATCTGAATTGCGTTCACGGATGCCTTGACAACATAAGCTCACCTACTTGGCCACGGAAATTACTATAATAGTTTGAGAACATATAGAGACGCAACTTTTCACTAGACTAAAATATTTAGTGCATATAGAGACACAAACGTAAACAAAATGTAAGATTTAATATACATTGTGACATTTGACACAGAAATTACTATAATAGTATAAGCTCACCTACTTGGCCACAGAAATTACTATAATAGTTTGAGAACATAGAGACGCAACTTTTCACTAGAGTATTTATTCTAAAATATTTAGTGCATATAGAGACACATACGTAAACAAAAAGTGTAAGATTAAATATACATTGTGACATTTGACACGAGTTTCGGAGATACATATACACACTATAAAAGAGAGAGAGAGAGATTTAACTTACAAGACTATATATATTTGAACGCCAGCGTCAGAGGAAAGCAACAGAAAATAACAAACATGACAGAGAAATAGTGATGCATTATTGTTATATGATTGTCGCCGGTAACTGTCGCTGGTGGCCATTTCACCATTTTATCAGCGCTATAAAAATTCAGCGGTTCACGCAAGTGTATTATGTGCCGCTAGCGTTCACTTTTTGCATCTTCAGATTCAGAATTCTGATTAGATCTCTTTATATTTTTTGATCGCAAGTCATTGACGCTGCGTTCAGTAAACAATTACTGAACACGGCTAATAATTGAAATATGAGCACCACTAAGAAAATAGCGGCCAGCTCTAGGCCAGCCGTCAACAGCGGCGGCTGCGAGTTCTCGAGATCGCGGCCGATGAAACAGACTTCGCTGCAGCTTCAAGCGAAGTGTAGAGAACTTAAATGGGTTGTCTCTCTATTTGTTTTAACGTTGATCCTGTCTCTAGTTGTCTACCATTTTGCTTCACTTGTTCAGCTACAGCCTCTACCGCGTCCGCAGATCACAGCCAAACAAAATTCTAACAACGCTGATAACGTTAGTAAACTAATGTCATATTCTAATGAATTTTATCATATTATCGAAACTATGTTCTAATTAACGTTATATGTTGCCTACATTATACAAAATTCTTTCAGCACTGATATCGTCGTAACCTAATTTCGTGTAATTATGTATTAATTTATCCTATGAATAATTAAGTTGCCAACATTTGACAAATTTGGATCTTTTGTATAACCATATATACTTGGCATTTTTAATGGGTCGTCATGATAGTAACAGTTGCATGTATATATAATATTGGGGATAGTTTGAGGAAATTTTGGCAAGAGTCCTAAGAGAAGCATCGACGGCGGATAAGACCGTGATAGTGACGATGATGAATCAAGCTTATGCGGAGCTAAACTCAACATTTGATGTGTTTCTTGAGAGCTTTCAAGTCGGTGAAGGCACAGAGAAGCTGCTCCGTCACGTCGTAGTGGTGTGCTTGGACGAAAAAGCTTACTCACATTGCCTGGATGTCTTTCCTCACCGTTGTTTGTTGCTGAAGACTACCGGAATTGATTTCTCTGGAGAGAGGCTGTTCATGGTGGAGATTATCTTGACATGATGTGGCGCCGAACCGAGTTCTTGGGTTCTTTGTTGAAGCTCGGATATAACTTCCTCTACACGGTACCTCTCTAACCTAATATAATGCATTTATTTCGGTTATTTAAATTTAAAAGTACAGAGCTTTAGGGTTCTAAACAAATTTTGTAGTGATCCAAACCCACTTCCCTATTCATTTCAGGCCAAGCCTCAGGCCCATCCGAATCTGCCAAAGGTATTGGCTATAAAGTCATTTCTTCACATTGTTTTTAGAACTTCATGCAAGTGGAGAGAGAGTTTGAGAAAGAGTGTTTGGTTTTGTAGAGAGAGACTCGCCTGAGCTAGTCGCCGGAGCAACCCCACGCCGTGATCACGTCCAGCTCGTCACCACCGACCCCCAGCCAAGGTAACCACTGGAAACCACCATGGTTTTAGTTAAGTTTTGAGCCGTTTAGTAAATCATCCATAACTTCCTAACCGATGAGAATCTCGTGCATGCAAGACCACCATCGCGTTCTACTCGTCTAGACGAAGCCGTAGACCCCCAAAACGCCGCAATCGGAGCTCTGAGTCGCCGTCACGCGCCCCCGGCAAAATCCCCCTTCGCGCGCGCGTGAAAGCCACGCGCCACCGCCTCTCGCCGGAGCGCCGCCGTCGCCTCGCCGGAGCCATCGCAGCCGGCCGCCGTCCGTCCGCGCCGGGAAGCCACCGCCGCCGCACCTCCGCCGTCCGTCCGCCGCCGGTGACCGCCGGTAAGCCGCCGCCTTTCTCGCCGGACGGTGACGGAGTCCGGTGACTCGCCGGCGACTCGGTCAACTCGGCCGGGTTGACTCGGCGAGTCAACCGTTGACTCGGTAAACCGGTTTAGGTGGTTAGTTCGGTTTATTTGTTGGTTAGCTAAACCGGCGGTTTAAAATTAATTAGAAATCGGTTAGGGTAAACGGTTGGTTATTGGAATTGATTTCTGGTCAAGGGTTGACCGGGTTGACTTTGACCTGCGAGTTGACTTTTCTGTAATCGCCCGTTTCGCCCGTTCGAAGGTCAATCTGACTCAGAATTTCGATCTGATTTCAGATTTGGGATCTATTTGAGCAGCTGGAGTTCATAGAGACCACTTTCCCCCAGTTGCCAAGGTGAGGGTCTACTTCCGAACGATTCGTATGTGACTTAGAATTTTAAATAAATATAATTTATTTCTATTGTGTTCCGTCTGCGTGAAATCGAGTCTGTCATTGCTTGATTAGTTTTAGGTTGCTTGCTTAAACCAGAACTAGGTGGTTAGAGGATTCAACATTGATTGCTTCACTTAATGTAATCTTTAGTTAGAACTGTTTGGCCGGATACAGAGACGGACTTCTGTATGTCGGATTGTATGAGGGGCTACGGACAGTCAGTCGACCGGCTGGACCGTAGTCTGGTGTGGTCGATAAAGCGTCTGAGGGCGGTGACACCGAGCACTCTCTCGGAAGTGTGATTTTGGCCTGTTAGTGGGCAGCGGGCGTGTGACTCGCTAGGACCATTGTTTGCTTGCTTGGGTACTTTAGGTACCGTGTTTGACATGCACTAGAATTATTTTATATTTATTTGGAGTGCTATGTCTGGGTATACGGACTTCGGGGTAGCATCCCATACCTCACTGAGCGACTCCCCTGTTGATCACCCCTCTTTCTTCCCCTTGCAGGTGAGACCGATCAGCAGGAGTGATCATATCGGACTGGTGCTATTGGGCTTTTGGGCTTCTATAGTATTCTATCTTATCTTATCGTATTTTATCGTTATTGGGCTTTTGGGCTTCTATAGTATTCTATCTTATCTTATCGTATTTTATCGTTATTGGGCTCATAAGCCTTTGGACTTTTATCACTTATTTATTTCAGACTTTCGGTTTATGTTGTTGACGTTATTACGGATGTGATGTATCGGGCCTTGGGCTGTTTTATGGTTTGGAATTATGTGGTATGAAGTACGTCGAATTTGAGTATTATTATTGAGTCCGATGTTTTCAGTAATTATTATTAATTATATTATTTTCGAGAAAACGGGTGTCTCACAGTTTTTGGTATCAGAGCGTGGTTCGTCCCGGCTCCGACCCGGGATGGCGATTCGTGGAGACCTCGGTTTTAATCGGATTTTGATGATTTTTCAAAATGTTTTTGGGAATTTGGGATATTTTTCAAATAAAATCAATAGCACCATTATGTCCAGTATCACTTCTTTAACTCCCCCCCCTTTGAGTTGGTATTCGATAGAAGTTAACCGATTTGTTTACCCTTTCAGATGCCACCGAGACCGAGAGTTGTTCGTACTCAGACTGCCAGAGCTGCTAGAGAGGCAGGAGATGATGATGTTCAGCCCGCAGTTCCGCAGCCTGCACCACCACTGATTGATCAGGATGCTTTGAGACAGATGGTACAGGATGCAGCGAGACAGGCCGCTCAGGAGGCAATTCAGCAGGCCGCTAGAGTAGCAGCACATGAGGTTGCTAGACAGATGGCTGCAGCTCCGCAAGGTCCGCAGATTCAGATGCAGCATGGCCCACAGATTCATGTGCAGCCGGTTCCGCCAGCCCATGTCCCGCCAGTTCAGGTTCCACCGGTTCAGGTTCAGCATGATCATCAGATTCCCGCTCAGCAGGTCCCCTTCCCTCAGGTTCCATTGCAGCAGGCTCCCGTTCATCAGTTTGATCAGGGTATTCCCATTCCACCGCCACCACCACCTCACTACCACCCAGGCTACGATGATAGGTTCTTCAGGCTGACGAGGCAGATGAAAGACATGGATATGGAGCATTTCAGTGGATCGACGGATCCGATAGAGGCGCATAATTGGAAGCTAAGTCTGGAGCGTAAGTTAGAGATTCTCGATTGCCTACCAGAGTTCTCACTTAGATTGGCGATGCAGTATCTGCGTGGAGATGCACTAGTTTGGTGGGATGGAGTGCGTTTGAGCCCTGGAGCAGAGATGCTTACTTTTGCTGATTTTATTCAGGAGTTCGATAAAAAGTACTTCCCTAAGGAAGCCTTGGACAAGATGAAGAGTGACTTCGAGCATGTGAGCCAGGGTAGCTTGACCATCAGGGAGTATGAGGTTAAGTTCAACCGACTTCGTAGGTTTGCTGGGAGTGGCATTTCAGAGGAGGACTTGATCCGTAAGTTTCTAGTTGGGATGCGGATTGAGATTCGCAATAGATGTCGGGTTGTCACTTATCACAGATTGGGAGACTTGGTGGAGAAAGCAGCTGAGCAGGAGGCAGGTTTAGGAGAGGAGCAGAAGCTTTCCAGAGCAGCTCAGGGCAAGTCTGGAAAAGCTTCAGAGTCCCAGAGGAGTGAAGGAGACCAGTCCGGACCACCGCATTGTCCTCGTTGCCGTCGTCGTCATACTGGGAGGTGCACCAGGTGTTTTACTTGTGGTCAGCTAGGACACGTTTCGAAGTATTGTCAGGTTAAGCCATTAGACACGCCACCAGTTAGGCAGATTGCAGCAGCAGCACCACCAGCAGGGGCAAACCCGGTTTGCTTCGGGTGCAACCAGCCAGGTCACTTCATCAGAGACTGCCCGAGGAGGGGTAATGCAGCACTACCGCCACCAGCCAAGCGGTTAACCATTGCTCCACGTGCTTTTACTACAGGAGACCCACAGGGAGCAGAGCCGATAGCGGGTATGTATCTTCAATATGATTGGTTGCGTTTGAATGTTTTGATTCTTGGTCATCATGAGTAGTTAGAAAAATCTCGTGTAGGATCGGTTTTGGTTGGAGGTGAGCCAGATCACACGTTGTTCGACACGGGAGCTTCCCACAGCTTTGTGAGTCCGCGCGTAGTCAAGTCTTGGTCTTTTTGGGGAATCTTCGAACCGAAGGCTAAGCAGATTCAGACTGCCGGGATTGAGAAGTTAGGAGCAGTTGGTATTCATCGCGACGTACCGGTCATGCTTGGAGGAGTTGATTTACTTGGAGACTTGACAGAGATGGAGATGAGTTTTTACGACGTTATACTTGGGATGGATTGGTTGACGCGACATCACGTAATCTTGGATTGTCTGAAGGCAAGAGTTAGCATCCCCATATCAGAAGGGAGTATAATTTTTCAGGGGATTCAGACATACCAAGGAGTTTCCATCGTTTCCATGTTACGTGCTGAGGAGTTGTTGGAGAGAGGATCCGAAGGGTTTTTGGCAACTATTTCGATGGATAATGATGATGGGCAGCAAGAATTGCATGATATACCAGTGGTTGCTGAGTTCGAGGATGTTTTTGAGACCTTAAAAGGGCCACCCCCAGCTAGAAGTAATGTTTTGACTATCGAGGTGGAACCGGGAGCAGCACCGGTTTCCCGAGCTCCTTATCGGTTAGCACCAGCAGAGATGGCTGAGTTAAAGAAGCAGCTTGAAGAGCTATCAGATAAGGGTTTCATCAGACCGAGAACTTCACCATGGGGAGCACCGGTATTATTTGTGAAGAAGAAAGATGGAAGTTTCAGACTTTGTATCGACTACAGGGGTTTGAACAAGGTGACCATCAAGAATAAGTACCCGCTGCCGCGTATCGATGAGTTGTTGGATCAGTTGCAAGGAGCTTCCTGGTTTTCTAAGATTGACTTGGCATCGGGATACCATCAGATTGCGATAGCTGATGGGGATGTGCAGAAGACGGCTTTTCGTACGCGCTATGGCCATTATGAGTTTGTTGTGATGCCATTCGGATCATGAATGATGTGTTTCGTGAACATTTGGATAAGTGTGTGATCGTGTTCATTGATGATATCTTGGTTTATTCTCGGAGCAGAGAGGAGCATGCAGAGCACTTGCGGATTGTATTGGGAAAGCTGAGGGAGCATCATTTGTTTGCTAAGTTGAGCAAGTGCAGCTTCTGGCAGAGGAAGATTGGGTTTCTTGGTCATATGGTTTCAGAAGAAGGAGTTGCAGTAGATCCAGAGAAGATTACTGCCATTTCAGAGTGGCCGACACCTAAGAGTGCTTCAGAGATTTGCAGTTTCCTCGGGTTGGCTGGGTACTACAGGAAATTTGTTAAGGATTTTGCCAGCATTGCAAAACCGATGACGAGACTAACGGGAAAAGATGTCAAGTTTGATTGGACAGATGATTGCTCCAAAAGTTTCATGGAGTTGAAGCGACAACTGACACAGACGCCGGTGTTGGTACTTCCGAGGCCTGGGATACCATATGAAGTTTACACTGATGCGTCGGGTACTGGATTGGGATGTGTGTTGATGCAGGAGAAACAAGTCATTGCTTATGCATCACGTCAGTTGAGGCCTCACGAGGCTAATTACCCTACACACGACTTGGAGTTGGCAGCGGTTGTGTTTGCGCTAAAAATTTGGAGATCGTACTTGTATGGTGAGAAGGTGAAGATTTTCACAGATCACAAGAGTTTAAAGTACATCTTCACTCAGACGGACTTGAACTTAAGGCAGCGCAGATGGATTGAGTTGTTGGCAGATTACAATTTGGATATCGCTTATCATCCAGGGAAAGCTAACCAGGTGGCAGATGCTTTGAGTAGGCGCAAGAGCGATGTTTCAGGAACCAAGGAGGTTCAAGAGTTTGCAGGTATACTTGCTAATCTCAGATTGTGTGCCACTACGGTAGATGGCGAGGCAGCTGGTCTCGAGGCAGTTGAGCGGGCAGATTTACTCTGGAGGATACGCAGAGCTCAGGATGTTGATGAGGCCTTGTGTAAGCAGATTGAGATCGAGAGTATTGGGTATCACACAGCTTCGAGTGGGATGTTTATGTTCCGGAACCGAGTTTGTGTACCAGATGATGAGCAGTTGAGAAAGGAGATCTTGAAGCAAGCACACCACTCGAGTTTCTCTATTCATCCAGGGAACACCAAGATGTACAGAGATTTGAAGCGTTATTATCATTGGCCTGGTATGAAGAGGGACGTTGCTACTTTTGTATCGCAGTGCCAGACTTGTCAGATGGTTAAGGCGGAGCATCAGGTGCCTAGCGGGTTATTGCAAAACCTGCCATTGCCAGAGTGGAAATGGGACATGGTGACCATGGATTTTGTGACGGGTTTGCCGACCACCACAGGAGGAAAGAATGCTATATGGGTAATTGTGGATAGACTCACCAAGTCAGTTCATTTCCTCGCAGTTAAGAAGACAGACAGAGCTGAGCAGTTAGCAGAGATGTATATCAGTGAGATTGTTAGACTGCACGGAGTCCCTGCCAGCATTGTATCGGATCGGGATGTAAAGTTCACGTCTGCATTTTGGAGAGCCTTTTAGAAGGCGCTTGGGACTAAGGTCCACATGAGTACCGCTTACCACCCACAGACAGATTGAGTCCGATGTTTACGTCGAATGTTTATTGAGTCCGATGTTTTCAGTAATTATTATTAATTATATTATTTTCGAGAAAACGGGTGTCTCACAGTTTTCTCGAAAATAATATAATTAATAATAATTACTGAAAACATCGGACTCAGTAATAATACTTAAATTCGACGTACTTCATACCACATAATTCCAAACCATAAAACGGCCCAAGGCCCGATACATCACATCCGTAATAACGTCAACAACATAAACCGAAAGTCTGAAATAACATAAGCGATAAAAGTCCAAAGGCTTATAAGCCCAATAACGATAAAATACGATAAGATAAGATAGAATACTATAGAAGCCCAAAAGCCAATAACGATAAAATACGATAAGATAAGATAGAATACTATAGAAGCCCAAAAGCCCAATAGCACCGGTCCGATATGATCACTCCTGCTGATCGGTCTCACCTGCAAGGGGAAGAAAGAGGGGTGAGCAACAGGGGAGTCGCTCAGTGAGGTATGGGATGCTACCCCGAAGTCCGTATACTCGGACATAGCACTCCAAATAAATATAAATTAATTCTAGTGCATGTCAAACACGGTACCTAAAGTACCCAAGCAAGCAAACAATGGTCCTAGCGAGTCACACGCCCGCTGCCCATTAACAGGCCAAAATCACACTTACGAGAGAGTGCTCGGTGTCACCGCCCTCAGACGCTTTATCGACCACACCAGACTACGGTCCAGCCGGTCGACTGACTGTCCGTAGCCCCTCATACAATCCGACATACAGAAGTCCGTCTCTGTATCCGGCCAAACAGTTCTAACTAAAGATTACATTAAGTGAAGCAATCAATGTTGAATCCTCTAACCACCTAGTTCTGGTTTAAGCAAGCAACCTAAAACTAATCAAGCAATGACAAACTCGATTTCACGCAGACCGAACACAATAGAAATAAATTATATTTATTTAAAATTCTAAGTCACGTACGAATCGTTCGGAAGTAGACCCTCACCTTGGCAACTGGGGGAAAGTGGTCTCTATGAACTCCAGCTGCTCAAATAGATCCCAAATCTGAAATTAGATCGAAATTCGAGTCAGATTAACCTTCGAACGGGCGAAAACGGGCGATTACAGAAAAGTCAACTCGCAGGTCAAAGTCAACCCGGTCAACCCTTGACCAGAAATCAATTCCCAATAACCAACCGGTTTACCCTAACCGATTTCTAATTAATTTTAACCACCGGTTTAGCTAACCAACAAATAACCGAACTAACCAGCCTAAACCGGTTGACCGAGTCAACGGTTGACTCGCCGAGTCAACCCGGCCGAGTTGACCGAGTCGCCGGCGAGTCACCGGACTCCGGTCACCGGTTCGGCGAGAAAGGCGGCGGCTTACCGGCGGTCGCCGGCGGCGGACGGACGGCGGAGGTGCGGCGGCGGTGGCTTCCCGGCGGCGGACGGACAGCGGCCGGCTGCGGTGGCTCCGGTGAGGCGACGGCGGCGCTCCGGCGAGAGGCGACGGCGGCGCTCCGGCGAGAGGCGGCGGCGCGTGGCTTTCACGCGCGCGCGAAGGGGGATTTTTCGGGGGCGCGTGACGGCGACTCCGAGCTCCGATTGCGGCGTTTTTGGGGTCTACGCCTTCGTCTCGACGAGTAGAACGCGATGGTGGTCTTGCATGCACGAGATTCTCAACGGTTAGGAAGTTATGGACGATTTACTAAACGGCTCAAAACTTAACTAAAACCATGGTGGTTTCCGGTGGTTACCTTGGCTGGGGGTCGGTGGTGACGAGCTGGACGTGATCACGGCGTGGGGTTGCTCCGGCGACTAGCTCAGGCGAGTCTCTCTCTACAAAACCAAACACTCTTTCTCAAACTCTCTCTCCACTTGCATGAAGTTCTAAAAACAAGGTGAAGAAATGGCTTTTATAGCCAATACCTTTGGCAGATTCGGATGGGCCTGAGGCTTGGGCCTGAAATGAATAGGGAAGTGGGTTTTGGTCACTACAAATTTGGTTATGGTTCTTTGTTGTAAAGTAATACTTTCTTGGAACAAGAAGCCTTTTACCATACAATGCTTCTGTTTGGGTTCAAACACTAGTTTTGTTCGGTTTTGAGTCACGTTTTTTTCGTACTTTTGCATTAGATTGAAACAGATACAATATATTCCCTCCATTTCAATTTATATAAATTAAAAATTTTGAATACTCAACTTTACCTTATTTAACTATTAAAATTTTATAATAATTTATTTAGGGTACAAAATATGAATCAGTAATAAATACATAAAATTATAAAAAAATACTTATTTTATACTAATTTTGTTATTCTAGAACCATAATTATTTTGAAACGAATGAAATATTCATCCTGATTACATGTGTGCTTAAATATGAAACAAAATGATGAAAAGGTATAATCTGAAAAGGTAACTTCATCCTTAGATTGGCCAACGTCAGCTTGCTTTCACTTACGGTTTCTTTAATCACAGCTAATTAATATAAATTTAATATGATTCAACCTATTTTTCAATATTATTTTAAGTTATAAATTTTCATGCAGTTTGTCATGTTGGATTCATTTTTTCAGATGGTTTGCTTTGAAATATTAATGAAACTAATCGAGTTATCAACAAATATTGGTTTGGTTTCGTTTGATTGATTGAATTTTAAACCACATCTAACGATTGTTTTTATATAATGTATTTCGGTTTAAATTTGTTATAGGACATGGATACAGTGTGGCTTCGAGATCCATTTCCTCGATTAATTCCGGATGTAGATTTTCAGATAGCTTGCGATCGCTTCAACGGAAATCCAAGGGACATACGCAATTATGCCAATGGAGGATTCAAATTCGTCGTCGCGAACCACAGAACAATCGAGTTCTACAACTATTGGTATGAGTCAAGACTAAGATACCCCGGCAAGAACGAGCAGGACGTAATTAACATGATCAAAGGCAATCAATACCTTAACAAAATCGGACTCAAAATGAGGTTTCTAGACACGACACACGTCGGAAATTTCTGCCAGCCAAACTGGGATATTACCAAAGTTTGTGTAATGCATGGGAACTGTTGCATTGGACAGGATAGTAAGATGAAGGATTTAAGACAAGTTCTTGAGGACTGGACGACTTATTTTATCTATGGGAACCGGACAATGGAGTTTCGTCAGCCGATGAATTGCTGGAGAAGTCTAAGGAGGAGGTATAAGATAAAGAGAGTTTAATTTTGTTTTATTTACGTTGGTGAAAGTAAAGCAAAATAGTCAAATATGGGATCAAACATTAGTTTGCTTTCAAGTAGAGTATAGAGATGAAAACCTGAAAGAAATTATGGTAAGCCAATATCTCAAAACGAAACATCTTAAGATGACAAGTCACATCACAGGCAAACCGGCTACTAGCTAGCTAGGGTCAGTTTTATAAAGTTGAGATCCTCTACATGGTTTATAAAGACTTTAGATTTGCTATATCTGTTAAACTCTTCATAGTATGCTCGAAAACCTTGGATTTCAGCACTTGGATATTCACTTTGAGATTAAAGTAGAAAACGTAAAACGGTTGAGATGGATGATTCATAGACAAAACATTTCACATTAGCTATCACTCCAACAACAGAAATAGAGTGATCAACGATTTATCCTCCAGATGTGAAAATAACTCGACCATTCTGATTTTGGGTTTTCGATTGGCTTCCTCTAAATACACATAAAAAGCCCGTATAACTTGATTAATTAATCCCACCTAATTTACCATTATAGTTTCAGTTTATAGTACTAGGCTGATTACGAAATATTTTTGCAAGTAAACATAATTTTCTGAAATCTACATCAAATCAAACTGTGAGACAGTGTACACCAATTCCAATAGTTAACTAATACAAAACATCATTGATGCATACCCCTTCACTCAAAGGTCTACTGTTTAATTCCTTTTTATTGTAAATATTAAATTTTATACCAATTTTATTTTTAAAGAATACAAAAGTACTACGAAGATATTAGAAAAACAAAAATACTAAACAATGGCACAATTACAACTAAAAGACAAGAGATGGGTTTTTTTGTCAGCAAACAAGAGATGGTTAAAAGCAGAAGGTGAGGCGCACTTCCACATCCTCTAGATGAGCATACTCTAGATGAGCATAATGGGAAGAAGCAATGATTCAAAAACCTTAACTTGGAAGTTTGCGTATGCTTGTTCGAACTTGACTCTTCATCTTTGCTGCCACGAGCATTCCACTAGAAATCAACCGTCGAACGAAAACACATACAGCTTCCCTCAAATATTACTTAAAAATGGTTCGACGACCTATTTCTCTCACGAAAACTATTATATAGAGTATGTGTATTCATAAACTATGACTGCATCCTCTATAGAGTTTGAAACTCCAAGACCCATAGTCGTAGGGTATGGTATCAAATATTTTTGAAATTATGACTGCATCCTATATATTCCAAAATGTAAAGTTTTAAATCTGCATTCCCACTGACTAAAATTTCAAAACTCCAAACCCTCTAAAATTAAAATTTGAAACTCCATATCCCATAGATCTTAATTTCATTTTTAAGATGGTTTAATGATTTGTAATCAAACTATAAACCTTATAAATCTGATTTAAAACCAAATTAATACCTTTTAATATGGAGGGTAAACAAGCTATTTTAACCGATATTAATTGGATTTAAATCTGAATTATAAGGTTTGTGGTTTGATTATAAACATTAAACCGTATTTGAGCCAATATAATTAAGGTATATGGGTTTTGAAGTTTCAAACTAATTTTGGAGAGTTCAGAGTTTTAAACTTTTAGTTTGTGGGAATACGCATTTCGAACTTTAAATTTAAAGATATACAATCTTGTTATTGTTTGAAGACGTTTGATAGTATACGATAGTTCTCGTGAAAAATAACTGTTGACACTTTAAAATTTGAAGTGATAATAATAAGTTATTTGTATACGTTTTCCGATGAAGTTACCAACGCATGTGAAATTTGCTATGATAAGAGATGATGCTAAGGTAAGAGCACTATTATTGGGAGCTTTTAAAGGGTTTTTAGGGGGGTTCTTAAGAGGGTGGAACCCACTAACATTTTAATAACTAGTTCTTAAATCTCCTAAATAAGAGATGGTTCTTGCATTGTTCACGAGCCCTATTGACACTTAGTGATCCGCGATTGGTCCGTTTTAAATAATTTTTTTAAAATCAGGAAAAAAAAGACCCATGTGAGGTTTTGGGTTAATCATGCTCTAAAAACATCATTACTGGTACCTACATTCTCATAAGTATCTAACATATATAATAATAATATTATTTAGGTTTATAATTAAATTTAAAACTAAAAGGTAAGCTAACAAGAGAAAGACACGTGGTTTCTCAACAGTAAAATTAATTTCCTTGCAGAGAAACGTACCTCACTAATATTCATGTTCTTTCTACTTTTGCATTTGATTATGTTATAATAATAGTGAGAGACTGGGTTGGAGTGAGCCGCTGCGGATGCTCTAAGTTCTGCCAGAAGATTTTAATTATAGATAAACCATAGCTGGTAAAATTCGAAAGTAGAAGAAAAAAAAAGAATACCATAAGGGCATTTTAAATGCAGATGTTAGCATGAAGTTCTTATTTTTCTTAAGAGATGTTTCTTAATTTTAACCAAGAAAACTTAAGAATTTTCTCTTAAATAAGAGACATAAGAGACATCTCTTAACCAAAAATTGTATACAAAAAAAAGGTTAAATCAAGTAAAGAACCTCATCATAAGAGACTCGGATTAAAGATGGCTTAATAGGTCTTGTAAGAGCTTTTAATTTTGAGTAATTTGTTGAAATGTCCTATTTTCAAAAATAAAATTGGGAACAATATCTTTCTAATTTCTTTTAAAAGGGTCCACATTTTTGGAAAATTAGTAGAACTAACTATTTGTAAATAATTGCCATTATTAGTTTCCAAAAATTTTAGAAAATAAATGAAATAAAACATTTTACTTTCAACGAATCTCTCACGTATCATATTTCAAGTTGTTCATCTCGTTAAGCATCATCAGTAAATTCTTAAAATCACTCCTTAACTTTGTTTGCTATCCAATCTTCGTTTGTGTTTGATAAATTAAGTAAATTTATAGGTGGAAGGCAAAAATGTTACATGCGACAAACCCAGATTTGAGAAACACCATGTATTATAAGCAGTCAATTGTTATAAGATCTATGAAGAAAGACCAAGTTTTTTTTCTTAATGTATGGCCTATGATTGCTTTTGCAATGTTGTTATGTTGCTGCTACGATTCACTATACCATCTTGCCTTTCCATCACGTTTTGCAATGTGTCTTGAAAGCGAATGATGTAAATTCTCTATTATGCAGATAATGTCTAGACTTAGTAACTGTTTTGGACAATGAAAGATAGACAATGTTGGTTGGGGGTTCCTTCTTAATCCAAGTAAAAAAAGGAATGCTTTTGTTGTTGAATAAGAAATCAAATATGAGGATTTTCTCTGCATGGTTTGTGAAGATTACAATATGATTAGTGAGATGAATGCGGTCGAGATTGCTTATATATAATTAGAGAATAGCAAGATGCCTCTGATGGTCTTGAATAACAACAGACAACTTGCAAACCTTATCACATTGTCTAAGATAGACGTTATGTGTATTTGAGTCTCATTGACTGCATACAATGGTTGGCATGATGTGATTAGAAATCAAAAGTGTGTTAATAGAGATAATGCTGCTGTGGATTGTGGTAGCTTTGGAAATGTTCTGTACGTTACTATGAAGCCATCACATGAGACTATGAAATCATCACATGAGACTATGAAGCCATCACAGTTGAGGGAAGAGTGAAACCATTAAGTCTGACAACATATTCAGTGGTAAGAAGAAACTAATATTGAAATTATGCATTAGTGATCGAAAGATTTGGTTTCAGCATCTGGAAGTCTTGGAAGTATGTATTTTATGAAAAGTGCTTCGTTCCTGGATGTCCCTAGAGGATATGTTAATAACCCTCATTAGAAATAAGGATGCGGCCACGCCTAAGGAATGACCGAAGAAAAATATTAGTCAAGAAAATAAATTAAATACAATCTTTACGAGCGGTTTTGGTATTGGTCAAAGAGATATGCATGGCTGAGTCTTCGAGCCAAAATTGGTACGAGCAGATGGTGCGAAAATCAAAATACCGAGAATAAATTTAGCTATTTTAGGGAATTCTTCAATACCGGGGGAATCAAGAACCAAAGTGAAAGTGTTGGAGAATGAGAAACTCAGTCTAAATGCCATAGATAAGTAGTCATGGTCGGGGAAAAAAAGGGAAGCTGGTCTAGAAATCAATTTCTCTAGACTATTTGAAAAGGATTATGGAATGTTAGTATGGAATGACTGAAAGTGATGCCAAGATATTATCCGGATAATGGGAAGCGAGAAGCCAAGTTTTAATTGAGGTGCTTGAGAAGAACTCAGAATTTCAAAATTTTAACATAAATGAATGACATGGGAAGGTTCTTGAAATTTAGTGGATTGAAAATGTTGACGGTTTGACTTCCAATCTTATAGCTGGAAGAGAAAACTGATAGGGACATTATTCTTAAGACGCTAAGGTCAAATGGCTCAGAAAATAATTTAGAAATTCATATGGAAGAATAATATTAGGTTTTGGTTGAAGAAATAATTTTACAGACTGTGAGGATAACTCCTTGTATGATTAGATCCGATCAGATTTGTTTCGGTACGTCTGGATAAGTTTGGGTAACGGAAGCTGGAATGTATATCATCAAGCTGTCTATGTGCTTCAGCTACTTTGAGTGAGTAAGCTGCCTGCCTGCATGTCCTGCTGATGCAGCTGCTGGACATGTGTCGCCAAACCAATAAAGATTAATGTCCAGCTGCAGCCACCTTCTGCCAACTAATTTCCTCATGCAAGCACGTCCAGCCTTCATTCATAAGCCTTACTGACATATAAATAGTCCCCTTAGGACCTTTAGGAACACCCTCACTGAAATCCACCTCAAAACTAAAATCCAGTTCAGCTTATATGACCCGAGCGGCCCAAATAAGAAACCCGAAGGTAAATTTCCGATCTTAGCTTTTCCCTTTATTTTTTAGTCTCAGCATATAAGTAGGTCTAGATCCCGGTTCCGACTAGCGGGACATTAGGAATCTTTTTCTCGTTCTAAGTTTCAGTCGTTTGAGAACCGGAATTCTACCAAAACTTCTTTAGGAGCTAAACCACCTGAAACCAAACCCGACCACCTAACCATAAATTACAAATGAGTCTAGGTTAAGGTTTGTGACTGTTTTTTGTGCGCTTAGCTCCTGAAAAACAAGAGTAATGATTGATGCATGCTAGGTTGCACATTTAGAAATATTGTGCTATGATGATGTTTTATACTTGTGCGAGATATTGAGTTATATCGTTTGGGCCATGGCTCCGGGGGTGGGGGTACAAACATGTTTGTGATATATTTTTATTCTGATGCATATGCTTGTATGATTGAGTTATATCATTCAGGCCTCGTCACGGAGGGTATAACATGTTTGAGCATGTTTTTAACGGGGAAACCCGTAAAGCCACAAACTTCCGATTATGAAAGATCTGTTAGGTCCAAAACTCCACTAGAGTGTCTGAGAGTCATTGGTGTCCACTCGAGGACTGTAAAATTTTCCGTGGTCTTACAAAATTAGTTTCAGACAGGATGCGAAGACATGTGTAATATGGCTAGCTACCCTTGACCATTTGGCTGCATGACGATGCACTAAATGTGTGGCCCGGCCATTGGATTATTAGACTTTATGTCTAGAGTCAATGGGCGCAAGAAGGGATTTCGGATGTACTTTGTATCAAGATTGGAACCAATAGAGAGAGGCTGTGATATAGTATGGATTTTATCAGTTTTAAATCATAATATGTGTGCTTTCTAGAGTCTTTTATATGGGTTTAGATTCTGCTTTAGAGTGTTTCCAGGTTCATGTACGTTTTGGAAAAAAATTGAAGATTTTGGAGTTTTTTCAGAGTTCGTATACAAGTGATGGAATCACAGAGTTCGTAATACAAGTTGATGGAATCACATGATTCCATGCACCTGATTACTATGTGCATGCTGAGAGCTGGTTTACTTGCTATATGAATTTGAGTTCTAGGATCAAACCCTTAGCATCTACACATTATAGTTCTGATAACCTGAATGAAACGTTAAGTCTAGTACCCTTCCTCCATCATTTTACAACGCTTTATTTTCTTTCTAGTTATTTACTGCTTTATATTATTTAACCTAGCATAATCTAAATTTAAAGTCTATTGTGTGAGTGAGTCTTTGTGGATACCATCCTTTAGTATGTCCATCAATCTCTTATTTTAGAGAGAGTTGCTCTTGAGGTAATTTGAGCACATCAGCAGGCATCGACGATCGATGTTGATCTAACCACCTGTGAGTGGTGGATGTGTGGGTTACTTTTTTGCTTAAATTTTGCATCTAATGTTGCATGAATATAATTGATCCTTTCTGTTTGATGATTGATGCATATTGGGGTGGGGGGGGGGGGGGCGGGAGGATGATTTAACTGTATGGAACCCTCACTCACTAAGCAAAGTAATTGCTCATTTGACTCTTTGTTTTTAAGGTAACCATAGGGGTATCTTGGGTTGCGAAGGAACAATGCTGCTACCATAGTGTTTATGCCTTTTGCAGATGAGTATGAATTTTAATATATATGTTTGACAATTACGTTCTGGATTTATTGATATCGTTTGGATGTTTTTGAAAGTATTATATGAATAATAAAGGTTTGTGAAAGTGTTTGGGTTTTTATATGATATCAGTTCTTGTCCGGTATGAACCAACTAAATATTTCAAACTCGGGTTGCAAAGCCTTAACTTGGAACGACTAAAGCAAACTATTTTCGGATATTTAACCTTGGATTTTGGATTTTATATGGGAACCTCGGGTCGAATGTTTGGGATGGGTAGTAGCATCTTCAATCTGGTTAAGGTTATTTAGTTTATCGTTCATGTTTTTGTTTGATTGGTGCATGGAAACTAATCAACTTTGACTTAATCCGTATCGGAGGCGTTACAGAACGTGGTTCAACTATGTCAAGATCATCTCTGAAATTCCTCTAAGTAAGTGTATTTTCCGGCTGATTAAGGTGTTGATTGACACCAAATGGGTGTCGATCGACACTAGCCTTTGGGGAAGTCTCCTTATATTTTACGGATTGGTTTCGATCGATACCATGAGGGTGTAGATCGACTCTGAGATTTAATATCATGTCTTGGTGTTGAGAGGCAATTCATGGTCGATTTTGGTCTGTCAAAACTCAAAGATTTGTGGTTTTGAAGGGGTGTCGATCGACACTAGCAGTGTGTGCCAATCAACACTGAAGTCATGGCTCAATATTCAGCTTCATTCATCAAGTTTCGACCCAAATTTTCATGCTGGTTTTCATCCTCTACCAAGATAGCATTGACAAATTGCCTAAGGTTGGTCTCTTGCCTCTTCACAGTCTCATCAATCTGTTGAACTTGATATCCAGATTTTTGTCATTAGTGTTTAGAGATTCTAATTTTACATTCAACTCAGTGTAGACAAACTCCAAACTCTTACTGAACTCCACACACATCTTTTTTTGACCCTCTGAGACCTGATTCAGCATGACTTCAATCATGCTCTCTAGAGTTACTTTAAAAGGGTTCTAAGATTGAAAACTCTGATTGTAAACCTTGAAAACCATTCCCACTGATGTAATTCACATCTATCAATTAAGTTGGTTCCAATGTTTCAACTTCTGCAGAAAATGGACTTGTTTCGTGTTCACCAAAAAGAGTGTAAAACAAAATCCAACTTAGTTTTCACCTCAGCAATCGATCCTCCATCTATATTCTCAGCTGACATCATCTTTTCCAGATCTGTTTTTTTTGGTATTATTGCTAGATGAAGCACACATGATTAAAGTCATTCTGAAACAAAAGATGAGTGTGGATTTCAGTAAGGGGTTGGAGTTTGTCTACACTGAGTTGTGGATAATTTGAATCTCTAAACACTCATGTCAAAAAGCTGGATATTCAATTTCAACAAATTGATGAGGATATGACGAGGCAAGATACCAATCCTAGGAAATTTGTCAATGCTATCTTGGTAGAGGATGAAAAACAATATGAAAATTAGGGTCAAAACTTGATCAATGAAGCTGACTCTTGAGCCACGACTTCAGTGTTGATAGACACACACTGTCAGTTTTGATTGATAGTATTGATCAACACCAATGGGGTAAATATCAGGAAACTTCAACAAAGGCTAGTGCCGATCGACACCCATTTGGTGTCAATCGACACCCGTTACTTAGCCGAAAACTAGACTTCCTTAACCGTAGAGACCGACTGAGGAGAAGGTTTACAAGAAATAAGTCTCGTATCCCAAGGTACCTAAGCATGTGAATGGGGCTACTAAATCATTAGAAGTAGATAATTTCCACACAAAAAAAAAACTGAAGAGGATACCTGAAGGTGCTTCCTTTGAAGATGCTTGTAAAGATTTTTGATTAAATCAGTTCATTCATAAACTCTAGAGAAATTCTCGAAGAGATTAAAGCACTATTTGATGAAGTTAGAAGTACATCTACAAAGGTCAAGAAAATGACAAGGCTAATCAACCCTGAGAAGTTTGTAGTTCCCTGCACTATTTCAAGAGTTGAATTTCATGATGAATCTCTTTGAATGATACTAATCTTCTGTTACCATAATATCTAAAGACATCTCTAAGAAATTAGGTCTAGTTAGAGAAGGTTATAAGATCACTACTTTTGCATACTACTCCACCAAATTTCTACAAGATGTTGTCAAAGATCTAGAAGTAAGAGTTGTGAACTGCATTGTTCCTGAGGACTTTCAGGTGGTCAATTTTGGTAATGATCTAGACATGCCTCTCATCCTTGGAAGAGAATTTATGGCTACAGTGGGAATAGTACTTGACATGGCTAAAAGCAGAATTTCTTTCGCGTACATTGGTGAAAATGTTGTGCAAAAGGTTATACCCGGAAACAGAGGTAGCCATCTAGCTTCCTAATTAGTGTCTCTTATATTATGTTTCACCACTTTGGTTTCTTTCGACACCCCACCCACCCATATTAACGATCGACACTTCATCAGTGTCAGTCGACAATCGTCGTTCTTAGGTACGTGTTCTACATTCTTTACTTTTTCTAGGTTTTATTTGTTTATTTTTCCAAAATCGGAACGAATACCACTGGATACATTGTTATTTAGGTATGGGAGGTGTTCATTGCCATTGTGTTCTTTTTTTAGTGTTAGTTGTCTATGTTGAGTCAAAATAGAGTTATTCGGGAAATATGAACTTTTTCTTGGAACTAACCACTTAACTTGTTACCTTATCACCATTCTTTGAGTTACTGATTGCAGACTATATTACATGGAAAACGCCAAAGTTGATCAATATGCTATAGCATCCATGTTCATTGAGAGTGTCTAAATAATCAAAGCTGGCCTCCAACATAATCTACATTGAAACTATTGTTTTTGGCTTGGTATACATTGGATCAGATTGCCTTTTCAGGTTTGGAAGGCATGTATTTGTGTCTGGTTCTCCTCTGTCTTCCTTCAATAAAAAAATTATGAAAAAGATAAATGTCAAAAAGAAGTGAAACAAGAGCTAATGGCAAACACCATTAGTGTCTGAATCATGGAGGCCTGATCAAAATCTCAGTCGATTAAAATATAAAATGATACCCTACAAAGTAGGGAGACATTGACTGAGTGAAGCGAGAAGAGAGAGAGAGAGAGAAAAAAGAACCAGAGAAGATTGTTTGTGTGATCAGAAACTGAATGGGTAAGAGATCATGTCTCCTTTGATCGATATTGTCAAGATGAGACTGCGCTTTAAATTCTTAAATGAGGTATGTGGAGGGGATGTCATATGGTATCTGGTGAGTTGTGGGCAGGCTAGGTTGCTAAGCAGAGGTCGAGTACATGGAAGTACTTTCTAAGGTTGGTATTAGTTGATGTGGTTTGGAACAGGGTAAAAGTGAAAGTGGTGGTTCTAAAGACTAAGTGAATTCCTACATTTTCAAACCTCTTTCACATGTTCATTCTTTATTTTGTGTGAGGGCAAGCAAAAGATAAGTCTAAGGGAGTTGATATAACATAGTTTTAATAGGTTTTGACCATGATATAAGTTTCTTTTTAGACTATGGTATTTGTAGTTTATTTTAGTGTCTTTACAGTTTAGGTGCATTTTCAAGTACTTCGGAGATTTGGAGCAATTTGGAGCATCGAAATAATTGAAGCTGAAAACCACAAGTTAGAGTCATGATTCTTGCTTGGTGTTGATCGACACTGGGAGGGTACTGGTCGACACCCACTTTTACCAAAGAAATCAACGTTGAATTATTAAGTTTCAAGATATTGCAAAAAGGTCCACAAAACTCCAGTATTAAATATTCCAAGTCATTGTTTTAGGCAAAGCTTTATATTATTCTTGGAGAGAGAGATCACAACAAGAAAGATGTTGATTTTTAACTCATGTTGTTTATTATTTGTGCAGTTTGTTCAGACTATGATTTGTGTTATTGTTTTCAGATATGAGTAGATCAATTGTTAGATTCAGAGTTTTCTAGGATTTATGATAAATTCTACATTGATTAAATTGTTAAGGTAATCTTAAAGATTCTTCATCAGGATTGAATTTAATACTAGATTTGGATTAACAACCTGAAATTTAGATCACATGATAATTGGTAGACACGATAGTGTTATTGATTGCCTGGAATAATCTTAACGAGCTAAAATACAGATTCACAAAGAGATTTAGTTTCATGATTTAGTGAACAAATTGAACCTATTTTTAATACTTGCCTTAGTTTTATAAATTCATAGAGAGATTTGGAATTCTAGGATCTAGGCATAAATAGTCTTTGGAACGAGAGTTAATTGATTATAACATTTTAATTCGAGTTCAATAACTATATGAATTAAACCCAGAACAATTTGTTTGTCTGCGATTCTAAACTATATGTAGATATTCCTAAAACTAATGTTTCTTCCATCTCTTACAAACTCGTCTAATTTACTGCTTTCTTATTATTGGTCTAGCTTGACTGAAACTGAAATCTATTGTGTGAATCATAGAGTCTATGTAGATTTGATCTCTATATATTGTATTCTACCTCTGAAATTGCAGAGTATCAAGGGTAAATTTCAACATATCAATAACTGTTTTCTGACGATGATTGACTATTGACTGGCAAGAGATGTGAGACTCGAGAACAGTTGCCAAGAGTGATATAAGGAAGCGGTAAATAGTTTGGATTTAGAATAAAAATTTGTGTATCATAGCACGATATGAGGGTATGAAACACCAATCACAATGGGCCTTCTTAAGCTTGAATGTTGGGTTAATTCCCATAAAAAATAAACCAATTCAGACCCATAATAGAATAGATGGATGAAAACTCATGGTTTGTATTTTACTTGCTTGGAGATGCTGTGGATCGGAAGTGCAGCGCCGACAATGGATGAGCTGAAACGGCTGGTCGGAAAAGAGGCAATGGTGAAGTGTGAGGCGACTAATCTGGAGTCTGTTCTGACGAGACAAGATGCGACAGCTCGAAGAGACACCTCGTCATCCGAATTTGAGAGAAACCAGATGAAGAGAGAAGCATAGTAAACGAGGCAGAGGGGCAGAGACGGAGGAGAGCCAAACAGTTCATGTAGACGCATATAGAAGATAAAGATACATCTTAGAGATAATGATTCCTAATATCTTGTGTATATTCATATTCACCTTACCCTTAGGGTTAGGATTTCTACGATATGTATATATATGATACCTTGCACATGAACTCAAGCACGGGTTTATATTCTATTTGATGGTATCAGAGCTTAACATCGATTTCTGATAATTTTTTCTTCCTAGTTTCCGCCTAACTAGTACTACTACATCGACGTCTGGTTTGATTCTACGATCATGTCCGCCACGTCTTCTACTGCCTCTTCTACCCCTACTATTGCGATAGAAAGTTCCGTCTCGGAATCTCATTACACTCTTCATCCCTCCGATAACCCGGGTGCTTTGATCACGCCAGTGCTTCTTCGAGGAGATAACTACTCCGAATGGGCAACTGAGCTTTGGAATTCTCTTCAAGCTAAACAAAAGATCGGGTTTATTGATGGAACGATACTCAAACCAACCACCAATCCTGATCTTGCTCGCTGGACCTCGATGAACTCTATGATCGTCGGTTGGATACGTACGTCGATTGACTCGCTCAACCGTAACTCATATCGCTGATGCCTCTAAACTTTGGGAGTCTCTTAAGCCAACGATTCTCAGTAAAGAATGGTGTCCGCAAGCATCTATTGGAAGATAAAATCACAAACTTCAAACAAAACGGTCAATCCGTTCTCGAATACTATGGACATCTTTCCAAATTGTGGAAGAGATACAAAACTTCAAAACCTTCTGTTTCTTGTACTTGTGCTGCATATGCAGAGCTCGAGAAAGAACGAGAAGATGCAAAAGTTCATAATTTCTTGTTCGGTCTCGATGAAGTCATATTTATTGGCATTCATTCTCAAATCATTGACGAAGAACCCTTGCCTGACTTAAACATTGTCTACTCACGCGTTATACGTGCCGAGAAAAATCTCAATAGTTTGCGTAATGCTGATACTAAGCAAGACGCAATTGGCTTCTCTATTAAATCAGACATAGCAACTACACCTATCAATGCTGCAGCAGTCGTGTCTCGCAGCCGTGACCCTAACCGTTCTTGCACTCACTGCTAGCGCACATGGCACGAAGCTTCGGAATGTTTCTTACTACATGGTTACCCAAAGTAGTTCCTAGAGCAACAACAACAACCATGGTTCTCGAAATATCTCGGGAAACATAGGTCGTGGTGGTCGCTACCCCTAACTCTGGAGGACGTGGTTGTGGCCATTCAACCGCCGTGTCTGCTTCAATCAATGCTCCCATCTCGTCTTCTGCATCCGATCACATCGTAGCTCTCATCGGTTTACTTCAGTCACAACAATCCCAAATTTCTACTGATCGTTTGTCTGGTAAAACCGAACTCTCTGATGTTATCATAGATACTGGTGTCTCTCATCATATGACAGGCGACTTGTCTTTATTACATGATGTCACCGATATCTTACTATCTGCTGTTACTTTCCCTGATGGCATTGAATCTCGCGTCACTAAAATAGGCATTTACGTCTTACAAAATATTACACACTACTTAATGTTCTTTACGTACCAAATTTCAATTGTACATTGATTTCGGTTTCCAGATTGTTGAAGCAAACTGGTTGCATTGCCATTTTTAGTGACACTATTTGTGTTTTACAAGACCGTTTTACGAGGAACCTGATTGGAGCCGGTGAAGAAAGAGAGGGGGTGTACTACTTCAAAGGTTTCAAAGTTGCAAGTGCTAATCAGACTTCTGCGAAGAGTATTTCTCCTTCAGTTCTATGGCATCGACGACTCGGTAATCCGTCCTACAAAGTGTTTTCTACATTACCTATGTTTTGTACTTTAAAAGTTGAGTTTTCTGGATTCACTTTCATGTGACATTTGTTTTCGTTCTAAACAAACAATATCGGTTTTTCCTACTAATTCTAATAAAGCTTTGGAGCCTTTTTCTTTAATACATTGTGATGTCTGGGGTCCATATCGAACTCCATCATCCTGCGGGGCTGCTTATTTTCTCACTATTGTTGATGATCATTCTAGAGCGGTTTGGACATATCTAATGTTAGAGAAATCCGAAGTTAAAGGATTGATCCAAAATTTTGTGTCATGAGTAAGACACAGTTTGGGAAACAAGTCAAAACGATCAGATCCGACAATGGCTCCGAGTTCGTGGTTCTTAAATATTTTCTTCGACAACAAGGTATTGAACACCAAACCTCATGTGTAGACACTCCCCAACAAAATGCTCGAGTAGAACGTAAGCACATACACATTCACAACATTGCTCGAGCTCTTCTGTTCCAAGCTAAATTGCCTGTTACATTTTGGGTGAAAGTATTCTAACAACAACACATCTTATCAAATGAACTCCTTCAGTTGTTCTCAATGGAACACCGTATGAATTTTATACGGCTATAAGCTTTCCTTTGATTCGCTACGTGTCTTCGGATGTCTCTGCTATGCCGCATAGAAGACCTCGCAACAGAGACAAATTCAGTAACCGTAGCAGGAAGTGCTTGTTTGTTGAATACCCATATGGGAAGAAGGCTGGAAATTGTACGACATTGAGAGCAATGATTTATTTTCAAGTCGCGATGTTGTATTTCTTGAGGATCAGATTCCAGGAGTACAAGACACAGAATATGTTACACCTCCTATGTTTCAACATGATGCAACTATTGATGATTGGTTGTTACCACACTCCGACATTGATCCCAACTCTTTAGCATTCCCGCCTTTACCTTCCTCCGGTGATAGTACCTCCTTGCCTGCAGATACTACCACTACTATACCACCAGAAATACTAATGAGCTTGACATTGTTACACCACTCGACAAAGACACGACTCCTTTGTCTCCTGTCTCTCCTACTACACAACACCCTGCTCCATCTCCATTGATTGTCCTCTTTATCCTGGTCTACCTGAGCTACTCAGTCGTGGTAATCGTACAAGCAAACAATTAGTTCTTCTAAAATATTACGTTGTTAATGCATTGCAGGCTAGTACAACCCCCCATCGTCTCTCTCGCTTCACCGACTCCTCTCCAAGGTTCCTCACTTTGGTCTCAGGTACGCCCTATCCCATTACCGATTATATATCTAATGCTCGTTTTTCCTCTGCTCACATGGCGTTCTTAGCAGCACTAACATTTTCATCTGATCCTAAGAACTATAAAGAGGCTTCACTTGATGATAATTGGAATGATTCCTATAGCTGACGAGTATACAGGCTCTTGAAGCCAAATCACACTTGGACATTACTCGTTTACCACATGGTAAAAAGGCAATCGCTTGTCAATGGATTTACAAGACTAAGTTTGATGCGTACGGCAAAGAAACTCGTAAAAAGTCTCGTTTGGTAGCCTGTGGAAATCGACAAGAGAAAGTCTGGATTATACCGATACATTTGCTCATGTGGCTAAACCTACCTCTGTTCGAATTCTTCTTCTCAGGGAATTTCCTCCGTTCTGATTCTGATCTTCATGTTTAATGCCTATTGTGATTCAGATTGAAACATATGTCCTGTTTCTTGTCGCTCGCTTAGTGCATACATCGTCATGCTAGGAAAGTCACCTTCTCTTGGAAAGCAAAGAAGCAAGACACATTCTCTATGTATTCTGCAAAAGCAGGGTATCACGCTATGGCTTTCACTTTAAAGGAACTAAAATGGGTCAAGCAAATTCTTACATCATTTGGGGTCGATCATTCTAAACCTATGCATCTCTACTGTGACAGCAAAGCTGTTATCTACATCTCTCTAAATCCATTCTTTCATGAGCAGGACAAAACATGTCGAGACTGATTGTCATGCGTTCGTGATGTCGTCCGAAGCCAAGCTTAATTTCTACCAAATACATTTCTACGAAGGAACAGCCTGCTGATCTCCTGACCAAAGCACTACCATCCACTACATTTACTTATCTTCTTTCTAAGTTGGAAATTCATGACCTCACTTCCAACTTGAGGAGGGTTTAGAAGTTAAAGACACATCTTACAGATAATGATTCTAATATCTTGTGTTATACCATATTCACCTTACCCTTAAGGTTAGGAGTTCTTACTATATTATATATATGATACCTTGCACATGAATACAAGCACATGTTTACATTCTATTTAACTCATTCTCCTACTGGGTGGATCGACACGTTCAGACACACTAAGAGGAGTTGGCGTAAGCGGCAACTGTGAGACGACCAGAAAACACAGCGCCATGATAGATGTTGAAGAAGTAGAGTTCTTGACACGCAGTGTACACTCTCGGTGTTCTCACCGACCCAGATTTGGGAGAAGATGACCATTTTCTAAGCTCAAAGCTCTGAAGCGTTATATTTACAGTCTTTAATTCCCATCGCTGGTATGCGAGGTCACCAAAACGTTTAGAGTAGCAGTGGATGACGGGGAGGAGATAAAGCTTGAGGCAGGTTGTCCAAAACTTTGCCGAGGAGGAGCGGCACGATCTAGAGAGAAAACCGGAGAGGACGGCTTGAAGTGAAATGATGGTGAAGCAAGAAGAAGACAGTGTGTGGAGAGTGAAGAATAAGGTTACTTGGTTTACCGAGTCTTTGAAAGTTTGTTAATTTGTTTCTGAGTCAATAAGTCTCTCCTAACTTGTAGGAAGATGGTTACTAGTTGGTTATTTGGTTCTCTATTGTTAAGCTAGTTCGTATTCTATTTAAGCCGGTAGGTTTGTACTTCTTTGATCTTAAGCAATAAGAAAGTATTTTCAGGAAAACAGCTCTTACCTTTTTACAAGTGGTATAAGAGCCATTTCGATCAAAAACCTGAGATGAGAAAGGAGTGAGAGAATGGGTGAAAAAGATGCATCGCTGAACATACCAAAGTTTGATGGGCAATGCTTATGGAGAACCTGCTGAGATCAAAGGAGTGGTGGGAACTCATTGAAGTTGGGATCACACAGCTAAGAGGAACGTGATTCTAACGGGTGCACAGAGGACTGAGATAGCAGAGCAGAAGCTGAAAGATCTCAAGGTGAAGAACTACCTCTTTGCATCAATCGACAAAACAATTTTGAAGACCATTGCGAAGAAGGAAAGTTCGAAGGATATATGGGAGTCTATGAAGACTAAGTACCAAGGGAACAAGAGGGTGCAAAGTGCACAGTTGCAGAGGCTGCGAAGAGATTTTGAAGTGCTGGAAATGAAGGAAGGAGACACGATAACAGAGTACTTCTCACGTGTTATGGTCGTAGCTAATGACATGAGAAATTTGGGAGAAGACATGCCAGATGACAAAGTGTTGAGAAGATTCTCAGGACGTTGGTTGAGAAATTCACCTATGTGGTGTGTGCCATAGAAGAGTCCAAGGACATCAAGGAACTCACTGTCGATGAACTCCAGAAGCTCTCTCCTCGTTCATGAACAGAACCTGAGCAAGCACATAGGAGATGAGCATGCTCTAAGAATGGAAAATGGAAGAGGATATGGAAGGCACGTTCAAGGAAGAGGGAATCAAAATCAAAACCGAGGAAAGAGGTGGCTTCAGAGGCAGCGTGGAAGAGGAGGTTATGAAAGAGGTAGTGCAAGCTTCGATAAGAGTAATATCGAATGCTTCAAGTGTCACAAGATGGGACACTATAAGAACGAGTGTCCATCATGGGAAAGATCAGCCAACTATGCAGAGATGGAGGAAGATATACTGCCCATGGCTCAGATCAATGAAGAAGTGGAGCATGTATGGTATCTTGACTCTGGATGCAGTAACCATATGTGTGGAGTTAAAGAGTGGTTCATCACTTTTGATGATCAATTTCGCCAGCAAGTGAGGCTTGGAGATGACAGAAAGATGCAAGTTGAGGGAAGGGGTAATCTGAGACTTGAGATCAATGGAGCAATGCAAGTAATCTCTTTAGTCTACTACATACCAGGACTGCGAAACAATTTACTCAGTGTTGGACAGCTTCAACAGAAGGGATTGAAGATAATCATTGAAGATGATGAGTGTGAGGTCTGGCACAAACAGCAAAAGAGAGTGATCATGCATTCAACAATGACAGTGAATCGAATGTTTATGATCAAGGGGGTTGTAAAGAGTAGTGAAGAAAGAAGTGGAGATGAACTAGTTGATGACATCTACTGTAAACATGGAGGAAGTGTGGCACAAGAGGTTTGGACATCTGAAACCAGAAGGGACTTGCAACTCTTTCAGAGAAGAAGATGGTTCGTGGCTTAACCAAAGATTTACAAGTGATGGAGCAGTGTGCGAAATCTGCATGAAGGGCAAAGCAGATTCGATCCAATATTCCAAAGCAGAGTGAGTGGAAGGCGAAGCCGTGTACTAGAGCTTGTACACAGCGAATGCTGGACATATTTCTTGGCAGAAAAATCTGAGGCACTCAAGGTTTTCAAAGAGTTCAAGACCGTAGTTGAAAGGGAAGCTGGAGAAATTACTGGTATGTCTCAGGACTGATCGTGGGGGAGAATACAACTCCAAAGCTTTCCAGGATTACTGCACAGAAGTACGCATCAAACGTCAACTTACTGCAGCCTACACGCCTCAGCAAAACGGCATCGCTGAAAGGAAGAACATGAGTCTAATGAACATGGTGAGATGTATATTATTTGGAATGCAAGTTCCTCATAGATTCTAGCCAGAAGCTGTGCAGTACGCTGTACACATACTTAATAGGTGTCCAACGATGATCTTGGGAGAGGTTACACCATCATAAAAATGGAGTAAGCACACACCTTCAGTTGAGCATCTAAGAGTTTTTGGGTATGTGGCGTTTGCACTAGTACCATATGAAAGGAGAACAAAACTTGATGAAAAAAGTGTCAAGTGTGTGATGTTTGGAGTCAGTAGAGAATCGAAGGCTTATCGGCTATACAATCCAGTAACAAAAGAAGATTGTAATCAGCAAAGATGTAAAGTTCGATGAGAGCAAGCAGCGGAATTGGGAAGAAGGAAATGGAGAGGAAAACCCAATAGAAGTTGCTGGAGAAGAAGAAGAGAGAAACAATGCTGATGAAGTAGAGCAGGGTGAACCAATCGCCAATGAAGAAGAAAGATATGACAATGAACCACAGGAGGAACAAACTGTTCAACCTCGAAGAAATAGAGAGAGGAGAATCTAGCAGAAGCAGAGCCGTTAGAAGTGTATTAAAGCCAGCATGGATGAAAGACTATGTGTGTGAAGGAAGAGGGTTCTTCATGGAAGATAAAGAAGAACTAGAGGCGTTGATGGCAATGTATGCATCAGATGATGATCCTGAGAAATATGAGGAAGCAGTGAAAGACGAGAAGTGGAGGAAAGCAATGGAGGTGGAGATCAAATCCATAGAAGATAATGAAACATGGGAGCTGGTTACTTTACCTCAAGGAGCTAAGGTCATTGGAGTTAAGTGGGTTTTCAAGAAAAGCTCAATGAGAAGGGGGAAGTGGATAAGTACAAGGCTAGGTTGGTTGCAAAGGGTTCCATCAAACACATGGGGTGGGCTTTCATGAGGTGTTTGCCCCAGTAGCCAGGTGGGATACAATCAGACTCATTATTGCTCTAGCTGCGCAGAGGAGGTGGAAAGTACTTCAGTTAGATGTAAAAAGTGTCTTTTCTACATGGAGAGCTAGAAGAGGATGTGTACATCGAGCAACCAAGAGGATTTGAGCTGGAAGAAGACATGTATAAGCTCAGAAAGGCATTATATGGCCTAAGACAAGCACCTAGAGCTTGATATAGCAGAATTGAAGGATACTTTGTAAGCAAGGGGTTCAAAAGGTGCTACTTTGAGCATACTTTGTTCGTTAAGAAGGAGGGAGAAAATGCTTTAATCGTAAGCCTTTATGTAGATGATCTTATCTACACAAGTAACTCAGAGACCATGCTCAGCGAATTCAAGGCAACAATGGAGGAAGAATTCTCTATGACAGACCTAGGGATGATGAGGTACTTTCTTGGAGTAGAAGTGATACAAGATGCAACAAGAATCTTCATCACTCAAAGAAAATATGCATCAGAGACGTTGAAGAAGTTTGGGATGGAAGACTGTAACCATGTTCTGAATCCGATTGTTCCTGGTACGAAGCTAACCAAAGGAGGAGATGGGACTGAGGTAGATCCTACATCATTCAAACAGCTAGTTGGTAGCTTAAGGTACCTGACTGTAACTCGACCTGATCTTATATACTCAATTAATTTGGTCAGTAGATACATGGAACATCCGAAGGAGCAACACTTGATGGCTTCAAAGTGAATACTAAGATATGTGCAAGGGTACAATCGACTTTGGAATTCAATACAAGAGTGGAAAAGAAGAGAAGTTGGTTGGCTATGTTGATAGCGACTACGCGGGGGACATTGATGATAGAAGAAGCACGTCAGAGTATACTTTATACTAGGAGAGGGAGTTGTGTCATGGGCATCTAAAAAACAGCCCATTGTCACTCTTTCCACCACTGAAGCTGAGTATGTAGCAACAGCATATGGAGCATGTCAAGCTGTATGGCTAAGAAATGTACTTGAAGATGTTGGGATTGATCAAGGGAAGGGTACACTTCTGATGTGTGACAACAGCTCTACGATCAAACTATCTAAGAATCTTGTCTTACACGGAAGGAGCAAACACATTCATGTGAGGTACCAATTTCTGCGTGAACTTGTGAATGAGGGAGTAATCTGTTTGGAGTATTTCTCTACTCTGGAACAGTTGTCTGATATCATGACCAAACCGGTAAAGTTAGAGGTGTTCGAAAGGCTGAGGTTGAAGATGGGAGTTGGCTTGAAAGAAGAGTAAATTGGAATGGAGTGTTTCCAGCTTAGGGGAAGGATTGAAGAATAAGGTTATTTGGTTTACCGAGTCTTTGAAAGTTTTTTTAATTTGTTTCTGAGTCAATAAGTATCTCTTGACTTGTAGGAAGATGGTTACTAGTTGGTTAGTTGGTTCCTATTGTTAAGCTAGTTCGTATTCTATTTAAACCGTAGGTTTGTACTTCTTTGATCTTATAAGAAAGTATTTTTAGTAAAACAGCTTTTACCTTTTACAGAGAGAAGGAAGTGGAGAAGATGGATCCGCAAATGTAGAGATCAGTGTGCAAAGCAGGTGGCCCAACGCCGCCGACCCGAGGCACCAGCGTAGAGAGGAACAAGGAACAGTGTGGCCTCAATTATTCAGAAAATGAAAATTTTAAGGTGATCTGCTACACAGAGTTAAGATTTAATCTAATATTATATTTGTTTTTTAGATATCTTGTTCATTCTTATTTATTTTTTTTTTCTATTTTCTTTTCATTTGTATTTTACTTTTGCTCAAAACTTTTTTGTCATAGATAATTAAATATTAGGGAAATCATCTTCCAATCTTATGTTAGTCAAAACTTTTTTTTTCAAAAGTTTTTTTTTTTAGAAATATAAATCAGGTCAATCCACGTCTTTTTTTTTTTTTTTTTTTTTGAAACACTGTCAATCCACGTCTAAATAGCCTAAACGCATCAGACTCAACTATATTTTAGTCTGCGCAGGTTGTCGGCCGCGAGTTTTGTTTTATATATATATATATAGACTACTGCTTTACTTAAACATAATTTGCCGGTTGCAATGACATCTCTAATTGTGGATATGATCTGTAATAACTAGATAGAAATGACAGGAATCTTTTTGTGGTATTTTTAAATTAAAAGCCTAATAGACTTATACGGTTACAACTGAAGATATACTGACGGCAAAACGATAAATGGAGATAACTAAAACATGATAAAGGATAGAGATGGTAAAGGAGAGAAAAGACTCGTACAAAAATTTCATTTGAAATCCTAAATTATTATTAACAAAAATAAAAAGACACAGTAGATGAGATTTGAGAGCGGTAGATGACTGCGTGGTTTCCCTTCTCTTGCTCCCATGTATGAACGACGAAAGTAATTTCAAATTGCTATTTCTTTTATTTAATTAATATTGTTACACAAATGATGCTATAGGATATAACTGAAGTTGGAGTAATTTGAAAGTCCCAAGAGTCCAACACTGATTTCATTTCTTCTATGCCTTAGCTCCCGCTGTACAGAGTAAAAACATCCATTATATATTTTATTTATGAAAAAAATCTTTAAAAATAGTATCAAGCTTTTAAAATTTTACAGAAAATATTTTCAAATAATATTTTGTGTTACCAATATTTTTTTTGAGGACTACATAGCAACATGTATTTCTAAATACTGAATTGTATTTAGAATCAAATTAACAATACTGAATTTCATTTTCATACAGATATCGATAATATTCTTTTTCACATTTTTGAAAAGGACTATGCGATTTAACCACTCAGTTATTGATATGACACAGTAGTCTATTTTATTAGAATTCAATCTAAAAGTATATTTGTTGATAAAAAGGGTAATTATATTTTCTAGTTAAAAATATATAAATAATAATAAAAATAAATTAGTTTAATATATTTTCAAATTTTCTATCTAATTTTTTTAAACATAATTAAAAACAGTTACCTTTTGTAGTAGGTGGTAAGCCGCGGCATCCACGGTAACAATTCTGGAGGCATTTGGACGGAAGTGCGCCGGTTGTGGCACAACTTTGAATGCAATCTTCACGGCATTGATGCAATGTTTCTCCGTTGACATTTTCCATTGCCATTATCATCGTCACCACAAAAATTATTGCAATCACTGAGTTCCATTTTGCACCCATATCTTTTTATTTTCGTTTCAAAGATGTATTTTTGTTCTTTTGCATGTGAGAGGTAATGAACAACCATCATCTATTTATAAAATTCTTCTCAAAATAGTTTATGTTCCTTCTTCCTTTCCTTAATCGTCTTTTCCTTGATTAGAAATTAGCAAATTGTTTGACCAAAAACAAGGAAAAAGTTATTTTGTTTCTAAGAATACAATGATAAGATCGTAAAAAAAAAGAAGGTTGACTAGATTGTTTGACCTGTGTTGTCTTTAATCATCAGTTTCAAAAGTTGGTCAAATTATTGACTATAGATTCAAGAAACACAATAAATTAAATTTTCTAAAATTAGCATATTTACAAAAGGCAAATCTATTTTTTTTTGTAACAACTAGCTTAAATAAACTTTAAAACACATCACAATTAGGGGTGGACACAAAATATCCAGATTTTTAAAGTATTTCTGATTTTCTTTGTATGTTACGGATATCAAAATTTTCGGTTTGCTTTGTTCCGATAAAAATACGGATATTCTGGAAAACTGGATATCCAAAAATATGTATATATTTGCGGATATTTACGAAAAAGTTATGGATATCTCATTTTTTTTATTAATATAAATAATCTAGAAAAATTGAGCTAATTTTATTTAAATATTTGTATATTGAATATATATAATAAGTAGTGAAATTATATGTTTGTAAATTTTAAAATTAGTTATAAAAAGACAAACTTAAGAAAAAAGTTATAGATGTCATAAAAGATCTTTCCATTTTCTATTTAAACTCTTATAAGTATTAGTGTGAATAGAATTTATTAGATCATATGTTGAATAACAATTATATAAACTTATACATTTATAACTCTACATTTAATCAAAATATATATGTGTTTATACATTTGTCGGAGTGGAGTGGATATCCGCTTCTTAAAATTTTAGTATTTTAATTTGCTTCATTTTTAACGGATATTGATTTTTGTATATTTACTTTACTTCGAAACTTTACCGAATGTCCGGATTTTTTGGATCGAATCGAAGCAAATAACAGATCAAATCAAATTTAATTGATTCACAATATTATTTAGAATTTTTTTACTGGTAGCAACAATATAAACAAAAGTGTTTTCATTGGGAATGGATATCTAAATACTATTTTGTATTTTATATCTAACTACCTTTGCAACAACAAAATAAAAATTATATAAAGTTCTCATGAATGGGCAGCCGAGAGGAAATATTATTCCAGTGAGAGGTCTACGCCAAGGAGATCCTTTGTCTCCTTTCATTTTTATTCTATGCACGGAAGTGCTCGTTAGCCTTCTCAATCACGCAGAGAACCAAGGAAAGATAACGGGGATGTGCGTCACACTCGCGTGTCCATCGGTATCCCACCTTCTCTTTGCTGATGATAGCCTTTTCTTCTGTAAGGCGGAGCCCCGTGAATGTGAAGAAGTAATGAAAGTAGTCATGACGTATGGAAAAGCATCAGGCCAATGCATCAATTTTGATAAATCTTCCTTATTCTTTGGTAAGCGAATTAATGCAACCACCAGGCAAGAAATTAAAGATGCAATTAGTATACAGAATGAAGGAGGGATGGGGTCGTACTTGGGTATCCAGAAGATATTAGCGGTTCTAAGTGCAATCTTTTTGCTTTCCTTAAAGACAAGTTGATGCATAGAGTGAATGACTTGATAAGTAAATGGCTCTCGAAAGGGGGAAAAGAGGTGCTGATCAAATCCATTCTACTTGCTCTTCCGACATTTGTTATGTCTACTTTCCTTCTCCCATTGGATATATGTGAAAATCTTGCCAGTGTTATTGCACAATTTTGGTGGAGCTCTAATCCCCCAAAAAGAGGAATACACTGGTCAAAATGGGAAAAAGTCTGTTTACCAAGAAGAGGAGGGTGAGATTGGATTTCGCATGATCCACGAGTTTAATCTGGCTCTATTGACAAAACAATTATGGAGGTTACTACAATACCCTGATTCGCTGGTGACCAGAGTTCTTAAAGGGAAGATATTACAGGATGAGCTCGCCTTTACGAGTAAATTCTGTAAACAGTCCTTTCTTATGTGTGGAGTAGCATTTCTGCGGCAAAGAAGCTTTTGTTATTGGGGATAAGACAGAATATACACTTTGGGTATGAAGTTAAGGTGTGGGAGGATCCATGGATCCCAACGACACCTGCTAGGTCAGCTACACCTGTGGCACCAATTATGAATCCAAATATGAGGGTCAGTGATATTATTAATCAGGAATCAAAGACATGGGATGTTGGCTTGCTGAAACAATATGTCAACCCTGACGATATACCTCTTATTAGGAGTTTGGCCACAAGTACGACTCATCGACGGGATACATTCTGCTGGAACTACACAAAGAATAGACAATATACGGTCAAATCCGGATATTGGGTAGCCCAGAATATCCTCAAGGAGAAAAATGAAAATGAAGTGTTAGAGCCAGTGTGACTAAGCTTCAAGCCTTTGCTTGGAGCTAAAGGCACCAAATAAAATTTTCCATCTTATATGGCAATTGATAACTGGACACGTGGCAGTAACAAGGAATTTAGTAAGGCGGAATATGAGATGTGATAATTACTGCCCAAGGTGTGGTGAACCAGAGGAATCTGTAACCCATGCTATTTTTGAATGTCTGCCTGCCTTACAAGTTTGGGCACTCTCATCAACTCCAACGAGTCAAGATATCTTTCCAGTACCAAGCATCTATGCGAACATGGACTACCTATTCTGGAGGAAGAACATCATAATTGAACCTGAAACAAGACAGAGATCCATATCCCTGGATAATTTGGTATATTTGGAAGGCTCGAAATGATAAACTCTTTAGGGGAATAGATAGGGATCCTCTGGAACTAGTAAGATATGCTAGAGTGAATGTCAGGCCTAGTTTGCTGCAAACGAGGTGGTGTCATCAGTGATACAAGGGAACAATGACGAGGAATCCCGAGTCTTAAGCTTGGGTAATATCTGCTTAATAGATGGATCTTGGACATGCCATGATCAATTTAGTGGCTGTGGATGGATTTGGATGGACAGTGGTGGGAATCGTCAACTCATGGGAACACGAAATATACCTAGACGAGAATCAGCGTTGCATTCGGAAGTAGAAGCACTGCGATGGGCGATGGAGAATATGCTTCAACATTCGACATGCCCAGAGCTTCGGTACAGATTGCAAGGAGCTGATTGCTATGATCAAGGACCCTCATGCTTTGGCCAAGATTTGCTACGAAACTGGAGAGGATAGAAACGCTACTGATTTGCTTCCCAGACTTCAAAATTTCTTATGTTCCTCGAGCGCGCAACCAGTTTTCAGATTTTTTAGCTAAGACAACTAGATCCTTCTATAGGGAGTTACTTTTTATTGGTTATTCTATTCCGGTCTGGTTACCCAGATCACCTCAAGCTTGAGTAATAGAATAGCCGTTTGCCGCTAAAAAAAATAAACATTATATTCTGTTCAGCAGTAATAAACAAGAACGCAATAATTTTAGGAGCATGCGTATTGGTATTTCAGAATAGTTCTCACCCAAAATATTAATAAAAAATGCAAATGTTAGAACTGATTTTTTACGAGATAAAGTTTTTTAAAAGAGAGAATATCTAATCTATTAAATTAGAGTCCTATTTAATTTTCATGTGTTATATTTTAGTTTTGAACTACCAAACATTAGTTGATCTAAACCATTTATATTGCATGATATAACATTTATATATTTATATGTGCGATTCAATTAGATAAGCTATTCAGTGAAGATATCCACATTTCAAATTTAAATTAGATTTTAAAAATTAATGGATTTTTTTTTCGAAAATTAGGAATTTTTACATTTGTTAGGATCTTATAAAGAACTATTAGTTCTAATCTATACTGAAACAAATATTTGGTTTTGCACGAAATATGTATATTAACTATAATTTATATAAACTTATTGTATACTGGTGTACGTGATTTTTGTAATACTTCTGTATATGCACATATAGAAACATGTGATACAATATATTATAATATATGTTAGTGAACTAAATCGTTATAGTGTAATCTATTCAAAACCAATATTGATACAGTGTGCATATGAAAATAAGTGATATAGTTTATTTATGAATATGTTTAAACCATTGAAAATTATTCTTTTTTTAAATATTGTCTTACGTGAATTTATTAATATAAAAATAAAATTCATTCTCCATAAAGTTTTATTGCGAACAATTAATTGATTTAGTAGGGAGAAAAATCTATATTATATATGTAGGTTTTGTCAACTAATAATGAGTAATTATAAATTTCAAAATAATTGATAGCATTTACTGAATTCTTATTTGTTTAAAATCATGAGAAATAAATAATTTAAAAAGTAATTTATTTATAGTTAAAATTTAATTAAGTTTTACTAAAAAGTGTGAACTCTAAAATCTTCTCTATTAAAAGAGAAGTACAATTTTATCTACCATAAAAATGTCATACTCGTCCATTTCAACAATTACTTTTATTTAATTATTACATTGATCTATTAAAAATAAAACATTTCAAATATTTTTAATAATTATTAGGATATTATTAATAATCAGTTATTATAAAATCTGTTGTAAAAAAACTAACAAAATTTTACTAAGATTTTTAAATATTTTTAAATGAATTCATTCATTAATTTAGTAATTAGTAGAATAATATTATTATAAATAAAATTTAATAAGATTTTATTATAGAAGAAAATTATATGCTATTTTAGAGATTTTGTAAGTATAGTCTATATATTATATTAAATTAAAATTAATATGTGAATGATATATGAAAAAATATTAAATTGGTACATTAACATATTTTTCAAAATTTACAATTAATAAAATAAAAAATTATCCGCACGGATGTGCGGGTCAAAATCTAGTATGCATTATTTTAAAAGATTGAGTATTTATTTGAGTATCCTATATTGTTGAAGTTTGTTAAAGTACTAATATTTGATAATATGCACGATAAAAATCAAATCTAGGATGACAACTAAATTTTCTTTACTTCAAGAAAAATCTGATTTATAAAGCATACCAAAATTTCAAATATATAAAAATCAGTTGTTCATAATTTCTTTCTTTAGTAAAATACTAATACTTCTTTTGCAATAAATATGATTTTAAATTAAGTAGCAGCCATAACTGTTTTTATCAACAATACCAGTAAAGAAATAGGATTTCAATAAGGTTGCACTTAACTCACACGCTAAATTTAATTTAAAAATAATTTTATAGACAAAATGATATATAATCAAATAATGTGTATATAACCAAAAATTATGCGCATAGCGCGGGTTAAAATCTAGTTGTCCATTAAAAAAAGGAGAGAGAATTGTGCCACATTTCGAATATAAAGTGAATTTTTTTTAATGATTAAAATTACTCACATACCTGAAATATTTGAAGTTTTCATTTAATAATATTTAGACATTTTAAACGACAGACAATTAATGATTATGCTTTTAAGTTCAGTTATCTTCATGGTAGATTCAGAGTATGCCTTGGCACATTTACATGAAACCAAAGAACCAAGCCAAACCGAACTAAAAAGAGGTTTAGTTCGGATTTGAATCCTACCAATTATCCGAATGGATCCTATATCTCTGGAACTAAAGAACCAGAATTGAACAAAAACCAAGTTGGAACTGAATTAAAAACTGAATGAAAACCCAAATTTATATAATATAATTTATATACTTATAAATATTAGCTATATTTAGTTTAAAATAATAAAATAGTTTAAATCTATTGTTTATAAACCGTATTATTAGAATATTTTTTATCCAAAAAATATAAAAAAAATTGAATTTTTTTAACTGAACCCGCCCCCCCCCCAAAAAAAAAAAAAAACTTGATATTTAATCTAAACATTCAAATATTCTGACTTTTAATAAATTAACAAAAAAACTCAAACTGAACTAAAGTTGAATGGGATATGAAATTCCGGGTTCGGATATTAGCTGGTTCCTAACTTTGTTACCTAAGCCGAGCCGGACCCAAACTGAATTTTCTAAATGCCTGAACAGATCTTAAAAACTAGAACCAAAAAAGTGAAGAACCGAAATCGAAAACCAGAAGCCGAATTGGCCAGGACTAATCCAGAGTAAAGTTATATATCACATTTATAAACAAATAGTAACACGGTTCTCCAGAAATTTATTGTTTTACAAAACAAAAATGTCGAAATAATGTTTCCGTCAGTAAATCTTCATATATCAATAAGAGTATAGGAAAAAATTTAAAGCTGTGACATCTTTCGTCCATATGCCACTACCCAAAGAAGTATTATGCGGACCCGGGAAAATACAATTTTACTTCAAGTGTGGTGGTAAATCTCAAACAAACATTATTTCTAAACCACATCGTGGTGGTCTAGTGGTTTCCCACTAGAGGAGGAGTTGCCCTGTTGGTCCAGGCGAGGGATCAATTCCCCTCTAGTGCGAAATTATTAGCTCCACATATGGCCACGTGGATATGGGCCATTGCTTACAGCCCATTTGAATATCCGAGAGAGGCTTATCTGTGCGGTTGCACCTCCCCACCCGGGGGTTAGGTCTGTGTCTTTGATAGACCGCGGGTTTAACCCTTTTCCATTACAAAAAAAAAATTCTACCATAAACAATTGTTAATGCATTTTATTTGAAAAAAAGAGTTGCATATTGCACGTTAAATAACTTGAAAATAATTTATTATTTTTTATGTAAGATTACTTTACTATGCAATATATTAAGTACAAAATGATCTTTTGGTAAAAAAACAGAAATTTGTCCTGAAAAAAAGGGAGATTGATTTGGTGACTAGGGTTTTGGAAAGTTTTCATCATGACATAACTTACAAGGGAGAGGAAAATATCTTTGTAAAAAAAAAATCTCCAACCACTCTCCACATTACAGTGTGCATTGCTTCTTCACCGTCAGCCTCTGCCGGCCTGTGCGAGAGAGCTTGTCTTCTCTTCTTTCATTTTCTCTGTTTTCGGCGATGCGGGAATTTAAGATTTGGTTACGCTTCTTTCAAAAACCCACTCTCCTTCTCCTTCTGTATGAGGTGTGGGAGTCCGACGGAGCTACGTCTGAAACAGCATAAGCTATGGAAGTGAACACAAATTTGGGTCTCTCCTCTTCATGGTCTTGCTAGAGGATAGAGAAATAGAAGCGGTGGGTACCTTAGATCTGTTTCGAGCGAAAGCTCGGAGTTCGTATCAAGTGGCTCCAGGTAAATATCGGCATGGAGGGAAACACATCGAGTCCAAAATGAAGGAGGAGGGCTAAATCTAAATACACATAAGAGGCTAAAATGCCACCATAAGTCAAAACAGTAAAAAACAAGTATTTCTGTCAAAGTATTCCGAGCATCTCCGTTCAATCTATTTTTCTTCTCTACAATAAATTTTCGAGTAAAAGAAATTTAACTGTACTTCATTTTTAATATTATAATAGAATAAAATAGGTCTAATCCATAAATAAAAATAATTTAGTTATTTTTATCACTTTATTTTTCACTTCTAAAATATATAAGAATTAGAGTAAAACCAAATTATATTGTAAAATGCTTTTTGGAAGAAACAAATGAGTGATCAATTGGAGATGATCTTCAAGTTCAAGGATCGATGAAGAAAAATACAGATGACCGCGGATTCAAAACTTGGTTCAACTATAAGAATATTATCTGGAAGGAAGATTCCTAGCAAATTAATTCCCAATAGAAAAAAATAGATTAACATTGAAAAGAATATAGATTTCTGAGTATTAATTTATTTTAACAGATTATATGAAGTGAATAATAGAATAATAAAATACAAGATAAAAGAAATGTGGAAACTTGTGATAGGATTCTTTGAATAAGCATTTGGAACATCACATATATCTTAATGTGAAGTGTAGCTTTGATATTCGGTTTTGGTTTAGTTTTGGTTTAAGTATTTCAATTTTTGGTTCTAGAGATTTATAAACTGTGAAATTTGATTCAGTTTTAATTAAGTTATTTTATTTTTGGTTCAGATAAAAAAATTAGAACATAGTAAAAGTATGTTTCATTATGATTCACATTTTTATCTTCTTACAGAAATAGTCATTTAGTGCTTGAAATAGTCACATCATGACAATATCTCGCATAGAAAGTTTTAATTTTTTTTAGTTGTTTAGTTCGTGGTTAGTTAGGATAGTTTAGCTAGTAAATTTATAATGGTAGTTGTATGGAACTGTGTGCTCAACTCAGAGCCGTTTGATCTGAAATGGTAAAAAGATCTAATGGTTCATGTGCATTTGATTTTTTGAATCTGAAAAATTGTTTAGAACCGTAGTTGAAGAAAGGGAATCAGGTTTGAAGCTATTATTGATTAAGTATAATAATTTTTTTTTATCATTATATGTCTAACCCTTAATATCTTATGTTGTTTATTTTTCAAAATTTTACTATGTATCACAAAATTTGTTAAATAAATTGTAAATTTTTATCATTTCGACATCTATTTATGTATGTTTTTTAGCAATTTGAACATAAAAGTTACAAATTATGTGACATAATTTGTTGACAATGGTTTAGTGGATGGAAATTATGTGGATAAAACTAAATTTTTCAATTTTTTATTACTAATTTAAATTTTGATCTTTTATGTTATGCTAATTTTTATTTTAAGATATATATAATATATATTAACAATTTTTTGATACAATAATTTAACATTTATTTTTCTATTTTTAATATTTATATATAAATGTATAAACAAAAAAGATTAATGCTACAAATAACCATGAAGGAATTTGAGACATAGACAAGATCACACACGGCAAACAGCATACATGGACGTAAACGTGGAAAAAAATATGTGTGGACATAAGGTATGCTACAATATGTACTCATAATATACTATAATCTGAATATACAGAAGATAACACAATTCAAATGTGTCCCACTAGCTCACTTACAAAGAAATATATTGAAAAAAGAGCTTACACAGATGAAGATATATAGTGTGATAGACCAAAACTGTGTGCTACAACGAGTTGTATGCATTTTGTGTTGGAAAAAATCTATGGACGAGTTTTTCGTGAAAAGTTTCAGAATGAGTGGCACGAGGTCTGTGTGGACAAAGTTTCGTTACTGAGATGTTGTGAAGCACCCTTTTTGATGTTTCGCATATTATCAATCCTCTCGTAGAAAAATAATAGTTGACCAAAATCGTAAATATAGATGTTTTGACAAGACAACGTGTAATCGATCTTTTTACATTTTTTTCAATTATAAGGTATATGCATCCTGATTATGAGTTTAGTAACATAAAGAAGTGTTGGTGGAGGTTAGCGGTAATTAGCGGAGTGCATAACTGTACTTCAGTCCAGCGGTCTATATCTGTCCATTTCAATGGATCATCAGGAAGAATCTGAGTCTTTCAAGGAAAGGCGTTTCTAGTGGCTCTGTGGCAATGAACTGCCGTAGATGAGCGGTTGAATAGACTATAGCTGTGACGGAGTGATGAAAGATGAAAGAGAATGACGGCTTGTTGTGATAGTGAGAGACCGCCATCGAGAGATCTAGTGAGAGAGAGCGAGCATTGGAAATAGCATTAATTCTCTCTCTGTCTCTGAGTTTGGATTGAGTGCTAGAGAGAAATGACGATGGATGGAAATTGATGAGACAGAAGAGCAGTTAATAATTACACAAAGAGAGATATAGTAGAGAAACCGGGTTGGTTTTTGTGAGCTATTCATAGTTTGTTTTCTCTCCTGCAGACAAATTCTGTAATAAATCTATGACCAATAAGTAAACCGTTTTGCCCTGAGATCCTCTCAAGAATTCTTTCTGCTAACATAAAAGTTAGAACCAAGGTGATAGAGACACAAGAGGACAAGCTTGTCTCAAGTGTGGGTATGGATCTGCCATGGAGGACTTATACGCAGAAGAGGAAAGGAGATGCTCTGCATAATAAATTGTTGTTAAACATTAGTCATAAAATGGGCACAGTTATTAGTAACACTCGAAAGAATAATATTACATGTGGGTGATACTATAAAATAGGATGATGGGGTTAGTGTAACGTGTCTGTGCGCGGAAGTGGAGATCAAGTAGAGAGAGAGAGCAGCGGATATGTAGCTAATGGTGATAGCAGATGTGAATGTGTCTATCTGTGTATATGTGCGTGTATACGTATCGCTAGTATAGTCACGCACGTATCTCAGCTGATCCATGTACGATGATGTTCGCGCTGATGTCAGGAGATTGCCGTGCGGACTCATCCGAATCGCCTAAAGCGCGTTGAAGAAAAATATTCGTCCCTTTATTGTAACTAAATTTATCTGTATTTTAAGTATATAATAAAATCTTGTATCAAGTATTATTAAACCTACAGTTGTTTCCAAACAAGCAAAAAACAATCAAAAATAACAGTATTGTGGATATCGCATTGTTCTATAATTTTTAAGTAGCAGTCACTTTGGGATTTCTGAAATACTTTAATAAGGCCTTTAATATCAATTGGAAACAGCTCTATATATTTTAGCAAATCAAAAGAAATAAAAACAAACAATATATAATTCTCGAAGACTAGGATACGTTAAATCGTTTTCAGCAGAGATTTAGAAGGATGAGAACTTTCATTTTATGTCTTTGAATTTCAAAAGTTTCTAACGCACAATACAAAAATAAAAATAAATATTGAAGGCTGACTGTATACAGCAAAGCTTAATTCATAGTGTAACATTGGAACGATGAGCAACATGAACTAAACTTAAGTTTGTATGTGTAATACTGTTTCATTCACGATAGCTGGTTCCGAAAAGCAAA